>APFE031452761.1:132173-148184 GCA_000404065.3 Pinus taeda
ACAGTTAAGCCATCTTCTTTGACTCCATTAGCCCAATGGTCTAAACTAGTCAATCCTACCCTCTGTTATTGAATATCACCACCCAAACTCAAACAAAACTCCTAAACTTTCACAACTAGCCTAATATCTTTCAAAACAAAGCTAAAACTTAAAGAGAGAGCCCTCTCTGGATACAGATTGGCTAGAATCTGTATCTAAAAGATTGGTTTGTGGTTACCTCGGACCCCTTTCCCCTTCTTACAACTTCTGGGAAAATCTGAATGATAACATAGTGGAAACTCCACTGGGGATCTGAACAAATTGTTTATTACTATTGTTTATTTTATAGGCTACAGACGGAGCCTGAAGTTAGCCAGGTAGCCTTTGAAATGCTTTTTCTTTACAATTGCAGAAGTAAATGAATGTTGTTTCAGTCTATCTCCAGTCTAGTTTATAGATTGGACTTTGGTTCCAAATACTTGATCAGTTCCTTTTATCAAATAAGTCTTTGATAACGTTCAAATCCCATATCTAAAGCTTCTTAAAGAGACTGTTGAAGTTGTATTGTTAAAACCCATTTAGAGAAAAAACCAAAAATACACCTAGAAACCTGGCTTCAGAAAGGATTCATTATACCAGATCTAATCCTGATCCAAATCCACCACCTGTGTTCGAAAATCCTAATCTGATTCCTAGGATTCTTAGGAGACAAGAGACCCAAGAAAGTTCTTCTAGTTCTCGACCTCTATACAGATCAAGATCTTGTCCTGTAAAGTGGATTTATCTTGAGGACGAACCCTTTGATGAGTTTTTTGAAACTTCTTTATTTGTAACCTTTTCGGAATCTAGGTTAGCCCACACAGTTCATGATCCCATATTTATTGAAAACTTACAACTTGAAGTTGTAACTTCACATCTTGATAGACATTTGCCGAACTCCATTCAATCTGAGCTTACCTCTGAACGTACACCAAACCTTTCTGTGATCACTACAGCTTCTCTAAGTTCTTCATCAGCACCTTAGACTTCCCAACCTCAAACCACCCCTTCTATCCCTCCATCCACCACTCCAAGACCAACCCCAGTGGTTGTTTCAACCCAATCTACTGTAATGGCAAACAGGTACACTCCTCTACACTTACCTGCCAACTTGGGTGCTATGCCCCAAGACTATCAAAGTAAGATTACCCCATTTGATGGTACTGGCACATACACAACTCAACAACATACCAAAAAAATGACTAACTACTTTGAAATATATGAGGTTTATGTTGATGATGTTAGAATGAGAGTATTTATTCAAAGTTTGACTGGAGATGTTAGGATTTGGTTTAGACCCCTCCCTACAAAGAGTATCAATGACCTACAAGCTCTATATCAGACATTCTTGAATAGATGGGAAAAGAAAAAAGATCCTCTCCACATTTTATCAGAATATGAAAACCTGAAAAGAGGTACACAAGAAACAGTGCAAGATTATTGCACTAGGTTCAATAATGTTTACAATGCTATCCCTCAAAATCTTAGACCTCCTCCAGATTTGGCATTGATCAAATTTCCTGATGGATTTGATTCTGATATGGCATACCAACTTAGGGAAAGAGTTCCTCGAACCTTAGAAGAGATGCAAAGTATAGCTGTCAGTGTTGAAGCCAACCTGATATCTAAATGAGCTAGAGCCAGAGCTGAAAGGAGGATACCTTTGAAAGAAGAACCTTCAGCCTTTGAACAGAAATTAGATGCCATTATCAAAGGAATGGATAGGCTGGGAGATAGAGTAGAAATGATTGAGAGGAAATCCCCTTGGGATGGTCAACCAAGAAATACTGGTAGAAATCCAAATTTCAGGAAGAACCAAAACCCTAACACTGGGAAAACCAGACCTGACCAAAACATTAGGCCCTCATTCTAGGAAACTTATGTTGAAGCCTCAACTTCTGATGAACCAATAGAAGACACTCAAATTAATTTGATGGTACTCAATAATGAACAACAAGTTTTCTTGACCCAAGAGGATCAAGAAGCTCATATCCTTAAACAATTCCAAACTCAGTCAGGTGAATCATTTGACTTTAGGGAGGGATATGATATAGCCATTTATGAAGTCCACAAACAATAATCTGAGGAGTGGAAAGATTGATGTCCCTAAAATCAACAGATAGAAAGATACAAAGCATCCTAACAAAGGTAAGATCAAAACTACCCCTGTACATATTCTTTCCAGAACAGAACCTAATCCAAATAAGCCAATTATTGAGGATGTATCCAACAATCAGCCACATATCATACAATCTTCCACTTCTATTCCTTCCAAAGGAAACATGGCGGAGCCTCCAGAAGTTGATTTGGAAACAACTTCAGCCCATAACCCCACTCCTGAAAAGGAGAGAAACACAGAAAATACAACAGAAAAAAGAGAATCCAACTGTCCAAAATACAAAAACTCACACTGAAAAAACTTTTAACCTTGAAACTAAAGTAGGTAAATTAAAAATAGTTGTTTCCTTGTCAGAATTAGCTAAACATGATGTCTACAGAAGACAAATCAATAGGTCACTCCAAATCTCTGTGAAAAAGACTCAGTAAATGTTTTTGATGATCAGCCTGAATTGATTTTTGGCCTTGAAGTAAACAGAAAAATAGTAGATGGGGGAGTTCCTCCTTTCTATGTAAGTTTGAACATACATGATAAAATACTTCACAATGCCATGTTTGATTCTGGTGCTTCTCATAACTTAATGCCTAAATCTGTAATGGAGAAACTAGACCTAGACATCACCAGGCCCTACAAAGACCTCTTTTCTTTTGATTCAAGTCAGGTTAGATGTCTAGGATTAATCAAAAACTTATGTGTATCGTTAGTTCAATATCCCGCTAAGACAATCTTAATGGACATAGTAATAGTTGATATTCCACCAAAGTATGGCATGTTGTTGTCTAGGTCTTGGGGTGCGAAGCTCCAAGGATCTCTACAATTGGACATGGCTTATGCTACTATTTCAGTGTTTGGTCAACCTAAGAAACTATACAGAGAAACTTTAATGAAATATGTGGTAAGTAGTCAAGAGAAACCCCAAAATTTCCCTATCTACTCATTACACTCTGATATGGATTCTTTCATTCTTTATAATGCTAAAAGTGATCCCTCAACCGAAGTAGAATTTTTAGCAGCAGAACCAAAAGAAGTTACAAATGCAAAGTCTAATGTTCAAATCGAGGAAATTTCTGAGAATAATGATACATCAGATACTCAAGAGAAACCTGAAGAAGTTAAAGAACCAAATCTCCCTGTTAAACAGATTCCTTAGACTCTGGATACCAATTACAAACATGAGATCCTTTGGCACTTAGAATTTGATGGCTGAGTTAACAAATTAGGAGTAGGAGCAAGATTTTGGTTGCATAACCTTGAAAATAATCATGCTGAAGGCCATGCCTACAGATTAAACTTTAAATGCAACAATAACATGGCAGAATATGAAGCTTTGTTGCTAGGTCTTAAACTTGTTAAACAATTAGGAGCAATTAGAGTATCTGCCCGGGGAGATTCTGACTTGCTAATTCAACAGATTAAAGGAAACATTCTAACAAATGATTCCAAATTAAGATATTACAGAGGAACAGTAATAGAGATTCTCAATACATTTCTAGAGACTCAGCTTGCCAAAATCCCAAGAAAACATAATTTGCAAGCTCATAGCTTGGAAATGTTTGCCAGCACCTGTAATTTATCATTTGAACAAAATCATCATTTCACAGTTGAGATTAGACACAGACCATCCATACCTGACAATTTGAAGAACTGGCAAGTGTTTGACAGTGATAAGAAGATTAATAATTTCTTAACTCTAGAGCAAGAATTTACTAGCAGTAATATAGATGTAATACAGTTAGTGAGTTTGATCAAATAAATAAGATAGAAACAAACATTTCAGTAGAAAGTGCAACCCAAATGCTTCACCCAAGAAAATTTACAAACAAAGAAATGCAGGACCTCAAAGAAATGGATATTGATGGAATAATTGAAGGAGAATTTGAAGTTATCAATTTAAAAGACAATCATTTGCCTAAAGGATTAACTCCTTTGGAAGATATCTTTGATTTCAATGACATTCCAAAGAAACCCAAGATGCAACCCTTAAAAGCAAACATTGAGGACTATAACTTGGGAACTGAAGAAGATCCAAGAATGGTAAAATTATCTAAATATTTGTCTTCTGACCAAAAGCTCAGATCTGTTGAACTAATGAGGGAATTCCAAAATGTCTTTGCCTGGAGCAATGAAGACCTGAAATCATATGACACCTCTATAATTCAACATACCATACCTCTAAAGGAAAATCAAAAACCATTCAAACAAAAGCTTAGAAGAATTAACCCTGTACTGCTTCCCTTAATTGAAAAAGAAATTAAATGAATGTGTGAAGCAGGGATAATTTCTCCTATCAGATTTTCAGAGTGGGTATCTAATTTAGTACCTACTAGGAAAAAGACTGGAGAAATCAGATTATGTGTTGATTTAAGGAATGTAAATAAGGTTTCTTTGAAGGATAATTACCCTTTACCGAAGATGGATCATATTTTACGAAGGGTAGTAGGCGCCTCTACGATTTCACTTTTGGATGGGTTCTCAGGTTATAACCAGATTCTGGTTCATCCTGATGACCAGGAAAAAACTGCTTTTACAACACCATGGGGAACATTCAAGTATGTTAAAATGCCATTTGGACTTAAAAATGCAGGGGCAACCTTTCAAAGAGCAATGAACATAGAATTTGCAAAATAAATTCATGATTTTCTGGTTATATATCTAGATGACCTGACTGTTTTTTCTAAATCAGATCAGCAACATTTGGATCATCTGAAACAAGTATTCCTTAAATGTAGAAAATATGGTATTTCTTTAAATCTAAGAAGTCCTTATTTGGTCTTGCGGAAGGAAAGCTCTTGGGCCACATCATCTCCAAAGATGGTATTAGAATTGATCCTGCCAGAATAGAAACTATTTTGCAAATACCCCACCCTAGAAATTTCAAAGAACTTCAAGCTTTCCTAGGAAAGATTAAATTTTTGAGAAGATTTATATCTAATTTAGCTGAATTGATTAGATTGCTTGATAATATGTTGAAAAAGGATTCAAAGATTGAATGGACAGTAGAAGCCAAATAAGCATTTGAAGAAATTAAAATGGCTTTGACCAGAACACCAGTCCTTACAAATCCAAAGTTTTATAGAGACTTCATAATATTTTCATTTGCATCAAAACATACCATAGCAGTTGTTTTACTACAAAAGGATGATCAAGGATGTGAAAAACCCATAGCCTTCTTTAGTAAAGCACTTAGGGATGCACCATTAAAATACAAAATCATGGAAAAACAAGCTTATTCACTTGTGAAAGCTATTAAAGACTTTAGAGTCTATATATTGTTCTCTCATGTAATAGCCTATGTACCAAATGGTGTTGTCAAACACATATTGACCCAAGATGGAATTGAGGGCAAAAGAGGCGAATGGATAGCTACTATATTGGAATATGATATTGAAATGAAACCCACAAAGCTTATAAAAGGACAGGGTTTGGCAAAGCTCATGATTGAAACAAATTGCCAAGCCCTAGATATTAATGAACTGGATAATGAAAAGAAGATGGCGACTCCACAAATCAGCCAGGCCTTTTTAGATTCACATTGTACACTGATATAATATATGTACTATTAAACCTGCAAGCTCCACCAGGGTTATCCAGAATAAAGAAAAGGTTTTTAAAGATGAAAGCTTTAAAATTTTGTATTTTAGATAATGTTCTTTTTTGGAAAAATCATGAAGGTATTCTATTGAATTGTTTATTAAAGGAAGAAGCTGACAAGGTTCTCAAAGAATTTCATGCAGGAGACTGTGGTGGACACCTTTACTGGAAATCAACTGCAAACAAAATCCTAAGGGCTGGATTTTGTTGGCAAACCTTTTTCGCTGATGTAAAGAAATTTGTCACTGCTTGCCATAAATGTCAAATTTTTGAGGGAAAGAGGAAATTATTACCTTTACCCCTAAGACCAATTTCCACAGAAAAGCCCTTCCAGCAATGGGGTTTGGATTTCATTAGAGAAATCCATCCTCCCTCTTCTAGCCAAGATAAATGGATCCTAACTACCACAGACTATTTTACCAAATGGATAGAAGACATTCCCTCTAGACAAGCCAATGACATAGTTATTATAGGATTCTTAGAAACCAACATATTGTCTAGATTTGGCTATCCTAAAAAGATCATAAATGATCATGCTGTTGCCTTCAAATCCAAGAAAATGATAAGTTTTTGTAACAAATACCATATCACTTTAGGCCATTCAATAGCCTATTACCCTCAAGGTAATGGTCTAGCCGAGTCTTTCAATAAAAGCCTAATTAATACTATTAAGAAATTATTGGAAGAGAACAAGAAAAATTGGCACAAGAAACTTACTAATGCACTATGGTCAGATAGACTCGCTACCAAAAAATCTATTGGGACCAGTCCTTATGAAGTAGCCTATGGCATGGAGGTTGTATTTCCTTCATCTTTAGGAGTTCCTGTAATGAAACTACTTCAGGAAGCTCAAGTGGAAACCAATGATATTCAAAGGAGAATAAATCAGACCATCCATCTGCAGCAGACCAGAGAAAAAGTGTATCAAAGATCCCAAGTATTACAAGAGAAGCTTAAGAAAATATTTGATAAAAGAACCAAGGTAGAAGATTTCTACCTTGGAGACAAACTTTTAAGGTGGGATTCCAGGAGAGAGGACAAAGGAAAACATGTGAAGTTTGACTTCCTATGGAAAGGACTTTTTATTATCCAAACCTTACAAGGGAACAATACTTATTATCTGAAGAACTTGGATGGTACAGAAACAGAAGAAGGGCCAGTTAATGGTCGGATGTTGAAACATTACTTTGATCCAACTTTATAATGTATTCTTATTCTAACATGTACATATTATATCCTTGGTAAAGTCACAGTTTGGATTGGATAGTAACTTGCTGAAGTTGAAGCCCGAAAAGAAGGCCCTAAGCTTCACAAGTGTTACTGTCATACATATAATAAAGCAACCAGCAGAAGGAGATATCAGAGCACAGTCAAAATCATTCAGAAGGCCATCTAACCTGTTGTTCTTGACTTTTCACCAGGAAAAGCCATCTCCAAGTGGAGCTATTGTTATGCTCCTATACCAATAGGTGTCATATTTCATGATTGACTTGATGAGCTCTGTAATATGTTCATACCTTTTCTTGTTGTAAAGGTTTTCCATATTTTCAAAAAAATAATAAAAAAATTTTAAAAATGTAAAGAGGGTATACCCTAAAAGAAAAATCAAAGGGTAAAAAGAATAAAATGGTCAAAAAGTGAAAGAAATGAACCCTAAACAAAAATAAGCAATTGTGTACAGCTTGTTAAACTTTTGCCACAATTTATGAAAATTCAAACAGCTTAAACTTGACTCATTCATTTTTCAATTTCATGTTGTAGAAATAGAGAATAAATATTTGACCAAATAGTGCAATCTTGGCAGATAAGTAGATAGGTAGAGTAAATAAAAAGGAGCTCAACAGTGTAATCTGAGCCCTTGGATGTAATAAGTGCACACTTAGGTAGGCTTGTTGTGTAAAGAAAAAGAAGATTGATAAGGGTTTTCTAGTCTAAGTGCACCCAAATAAAGAAGAAAAACTGTCAGGCTAAAGTAGGTAGGGTAGGTAGATGGTGCTGCAGAATGATACTTGTGATAGATCATGTCTCTAAATGTGTTAATTTTTACTTTTATCACAAGTGCAAGGAAAACATTATTCTTGATGCAGCCCAAGCAAGACAAGGTCAAATAATTAACTTCCATTCACATTTTTCCCGAAAGATTTCACTAATTCCCCCTAAAGTATTGAGGTCTTTGAAAATTAAAGGGGCTAAGAGAATTTCTCTGACTTCTAGAGGGACCGGACCCTTGGCCCAATAATTTAAATGGCCAAATTACTAAAAAACCATCATCATTCATTCTCACAAGTCATTTCCTAAGTGAAAATCCTACTTTATTTATGAAAATACATAACATCACCTAAAAAACCCCTTTTTCATCTTTAGCCTAAGTTTGAATATATACGTGAAATGTTTTAACTTGGCGCTTTTCATTTCATAGTCATATTAACTTTAACACATAGTATATAACTTCAAAATATATTTTCACCTTTTCACGTATTATTTAATTATATATAAATCCCCAAACTATTATATATTTCTGCCCCGATTAAATATAACCATAAATGTTGTCTAAAAGGGATTAGTGGGTTTATTTGAAATTCATTAATAACCTACCTCCCCGCTTCGATATCGGGATTAGTTAACCCTCTTGATTAACTAATAACCTCCCCTCATCCAATCACAATACCCCCAATAGAATTAATAAATGTTTAATTTAGTCGGGCCCACCGCAGTAAAGTTCCGTCAAACTCCACTCCCGTCCGTCGTCCGATCAATCCCCTTTCATCCGACGGTTGACATCAATATCGCTCCCCCTAGTGACCGCGCTTTAACTCGCGATCACCATGTGGTTTTCCACTCATACCTCCACCACGCGTCGTGCAGTCAATATGATCACTCACCCTTGCTCCAAACATCCCAGCAGCCACAGCAGAGGTGGTCACAAGTACAATTATAGCAGGAACAGCACCAGGTAGCAACACCAATTTGAGTACAAAAGAGCTGATAAAGGAAATGGAAGACATGAGGCTACAAGTGTTAGAATTAAAACAGGTAAAAGAAAAATTGTCTAAGATAGAAACAGATTATAATATCTCAAAGATAAATGTTGTGGAAAAAACAAGGGAGATCAAAGATTTAGAAAATAAAGTAAAAACATTAGAAAAAGATCTCACTTTTGACAAGCCCCTGGCAGAGATCAAGAAAATTCTTTGGGTCAACATCACTCAATCTATGAATGATATTTGTCCATCCATCCAGGTGATCTTTGAACAGAATGATCTAGTGAAAGCAGCACAAGGAGAAATTCAGAAGACAAGAGCTTTGTTAGGACAAATGCCAGATGAAGCCAACCGGCTTATACACTTTTTCAATAACAGAAATAAGGAACAACTGGAAGAACTCGGCATCTCAGACAGAACAGAAACTATTTTAGAAATCAAAAGGGTGCTAACCAAGAGAACTTTAATGCAGAATTTAGAGAGAAGATGTCAGGATATGCAGGTAGAAATTAATTCTTTATGGAAAAGTTCACTATTTTGCATAATAAAGGGCTACCTAGTCCTTTGGTGATTAATGATAGATTAATGAAGCACATAGATTATGTAGACAAATTGAAAAAGTATGCTGGCATTCAAGCTAGTTCATCAACAAGTGCATCAGGAATAAAAGCACTCCCTATAGGCTGAGTTGTCTATGATAGCTTAGAGAACTTATTCTATGTTGAGCATGAGATAAAGCACTTGTTCACAATCCAGCCTACCTTTTTCAGATATATAGAAACTGATGAGACCTTGAGGAAACTTCAGAACCACAAATTGCCAGAGCAAAAATGGTGGGAAGACATGTTAGAAATTTTGTAAATTTATCATTAGTAAAATGTAAATTTTTGGCTATTTACCATAGGAAGATGAACAAAGGTGAACAAGGATCAAACAGGTCGAATCATATCAAAATAGGTAAAGAGTATCAATCAAAACAGGGAGGCCAGCATAGAGTTACTAAAGAAGACAGCAGCAAGCCAAATTATAGGGCCTGCCTCCAACGCACTCAGCAAGAAAAGGAATAGCACAACATCAGTTTACCTTTATCCTATCTTCGAGACTAGTTGTCTCTATTTTCTTGTAACTCATTCATTACTCACCCTAGAATATATCTCACTTAGTTATGAGATCATTTTTGTAAACATCTCTGTATAAATACTCCCCCAATTGGAGTATTGAGTGTGGATTCAAAGACATTTCTGTAATATTGATTATTTGGAATAAAGTGTTGTTGGACTCAACTTTTGTATGTCTTGCTGGACAAAGAATTAATGCAAGGGACTTTTCTCAGAATTCTTGAATCAAACACCAGATCAATAAGTTCTCTATACCTTATGTTTTAAAGTTTTCCTTGTTTATAATATCATCTATATTTCATATCTTAACATTAAACAAAAAAGAATAATTCAGAAAGTGCTTTAGTGCAATCTGTTTTCAATCGTTTTTGTTATCAATGGTTTCTTCAGAACTACTATAAACATTGAATTTCTTAATTGCTCATGTTTTCTAATTTATTCATCTTAATCATTTAGTAAAGAATTCTTAATTACTCTTTATTGATGGTTAGTCATGTTCTGCTCTCTTAAAGTATGTTGAATGATCCTTAGCTGCCCTTTAACCCCTTAAGCCCATCCCATTTTTTTTAAAAGTCTCTATTTACTCCTTGTCTGATTATCTTGCTCTGTGAAACCATCCTTTGTTAAGAAACCAAGTCCAGTTAAGCCATCTTCTTTGAATCGATTAGCCCAATGGCCTAAACTAGTCAGTCCTACCATTTGCTATTGAATCTCACCACCCAAACTCAAACAAAACTCCTAAACTTTCACAACTAGCCTAATATCTTTCAAAACAGAGCTAAAACTTAAAGAGAGAGCCCTCTCTAGATACAGATTGGCTAGAATCTGTATCTAAAAGATTGGTTTGTGGTTACCTCGGACCCCTTTCCCCTTCTTACAACTTTTGGGAAAATCTTAGTGATAACACCTCCCAAGGACTGAAATTGCGTCCTGAGGTATCCCTTTGTCGCTTCTTTTCAATGCCACAAGTCAAACTGTGATTGGATTCTTCAAGATAAATTTATGCAAATATCCCACAATGGCTTGATTATGGACTCGTTCAGTAGACCGAACTTGTATGGGATGCCACATGTCAGCATTTCAACATTCATCCCTGAAAATTGTACCCAAAAAATTATAGCCCATGCAATTTCAGTCACTTTTCACAGAATCAAAATCTAATGCTCAAGTAGAAAGTTATTATGGTTTTCCCCAGGATGTATGTTTGAGACTAAATTCTGGAGTATACAAAAACCCTAACTTCCCTAGGCCATATCTCTAAAAATATAATGAACCAAGGTCTCAAATTGTAACCAAATTTTCATCAAGATTTCGTATCCATGTGGTAACAATTTCACGATCTAAAACTTCATAGAAAAATGTTATATCGAAAATTCCATGATGTCTCATTTGAAGCAGCGAAACCCTAGAACCAAGAGCTTTGATACCAATTGTTATATAATCAGATCAAAATAGCACAGAAACATCAGGATAAATAGATCAATGACTAGATACTAAGCCACTTCGTGGGGGAATCCTCCCTTTACATCACATAAATGAACAATTCTTGGATGATTCAAATGACAAGACCTCGATATATATAGGAGTCTAAAGGATCAAAATATAATTAGGGCCTACATAACAATAATAATGTAAGGGCTCAATAATAAAAATAGTGGGTTTATATGGGGAAAAACAATAACAATATGGGGGATACACTAGTATCATAGGGACCAAAGGGATTCTATAAATTTCCTTCCATCTGATTCATCTTCCTTGATTTTTGGAATTTACTTCATGTTGAACTATACTACTATGTTGGTAGTTTTCCTTCACTATTGGGTGGCATCTTATATGCTGAAAGCAACACATAAATGTCAGCTTAAAAAAATAGATGATATTTTTCAACATATTTAATTGCTTTGGCCACATATGCATTGGGCTATAATGGTCTGAGATTGAATCTCTTCTTCAACTAGAAGCCACACTCATATTTTGATTAGTATTCCAATTATCAAAAGAAACTTCCAAAACTCATTAATCTAATTTAGTAATTTGTCACAATAATAATTTTCTCTTTATGAAAACATGCACTCATTTGAAGGTACACGACCTTGCTATGCAAGATAGGTATCCAACCTATTCACAACCACACACAAGAAATTAAATTCATTGTGTTTTCATCCTTTAATTATACTTTGTTTATTTCAAGATCAACATCACTTAGAGGAGTTTACACTCATTTCAATAGCCTTCCACAAGGAATAAATTCTAAAACATGGCTCTTTTCAAGAGAGTAATTGCTTCATTCAATTGCTCCAAATCAAATAAAAAAACTTTATTCAAAGTTAAATCAAGGTAGCACTACTACCATCAAAAAATAACTAGCAAGATCTATATATTGCTCAACTTCATCTCTAGTTGTAACATAGCTCCAATGTTATAACCATAACTTGACCTTGCTAGCACCAATCTTACCTTCTACTCCATACTTACATCATCATTCAAGCCACTACCATGCAGAATACAAGATATTCAAGGGCACCTTCAAGTATGCTCTACATGCATTCCCATACACATGCACACTCAAGTATATTACATCACACCCAATTCGTTCACTTAGGTTTTAAACAAATCTAATTTGCATGGGTTTGCTTTCTTCTCACTTATTACATAACAAATATTATGGCTCTCTTTGCCAAGAAAAATTTATCTTACACACTTGCATCCATTGGCACTATGTACCACATAGCCTCCCACTGAGGAATCTCAAGCAACCTTATGCTTGCTTACAAGCTCAACTAATCCATGCATCTATCCTTGTACATTCCTTTTTTTCTTTTTATTTAAAAATGTATCTCCTTATGTGTTGGAATAACACACACAATTATTATAATTAACAATAGACACATCAAGTTACCTTGAATATACCAACACTAGCTTAAGTTGGCCTGAAACATAAGTTAAATAATTAGAAATGTTTAAAATCAACAAGATCATAAAAAAAATAGATTCAAGATTAATTATCTCTACTTCAACCCTACTCATCCCAAATGTTGAACCCAATCTCTCTAGAATAGAGCGGAAAATTTTATTTTTATGGTGCATCTCTAACCCTCTAGGCCAAGTGTTTGAACCACATATTTGCTAATACTCTAGTTTATTTTTCTAAGTCTAGCCCATCTAGGCTTAGTTTTTGAACACCACTATAACAGAACTTTGTATTAGAGCTCCAAATTCTTTTTTGATAATTTTATACCTGCAACGGCTTTTCAGTTTGAGTGTTGAGCTTTAGCTCTGATACCACTCTGTAATGCACCCAACCCCATAATGCCATATTAGGGCTATAGGGCATAATTAGACCCAACCTTCAAGGTTTATTATGAATATGGGTTTATCAAAAGTCCTCTTTCTTTCATCTTCTCACAATTCTAATGTTGCAATATTCTACTCATCAAAATCTTTACAATGATATAAATTTTATCTCATTACGATCTATGACACAAAGTTATTCCCAATTGAAGTTTTTCCCCTTAGAACCACATCACCATCCATACATGTCCATGTGGCTAGCACATGGAAACACTTTGCCTTGCATTGGTCCATGTCTCCAGGTACACGTGTCATACCAAGACCTCACCATATCGACGATTTCCATAAGCCCACATTGGTCCATTCCTCCAGGGTTTTGATATTCTAGTACACCGATGTCCTAGTACATTCGATATGCTAATATGGCTAGTATGTGTAGTCATTGATATGACTAATATGACCCATATGCTGATATAAGTTGTGTTCTCAATCTCACATGTGTCGATAATATGATATAGTGTTATTTCAACATGGAATACTAGAGACTCGGTGAAAATGTTATAACGGGAAAACCCCCACAAAACATTGATAAGTTGATATGCCCATGGCCAACTTAGCTTGCCACCTCATAACTTCAATATCCAATCACAACCGTCCACGTGTTGAAAGCTTACATGTCTAACATGTGGCTTGACTAGGATTCCTTTATATCAACATGTTTTCCAAGACATAGTACTCACGAACTCCTAATATGTCAATATTCTAATATGATAGCTCAACATGCCATGTCAATCATAGACAACCAATCACCACATGACATGTGGAACATGTTTACATGTACATTGTCACATGGCACTACTGATGTATACCACATGTCACTCATATTTGTACAGTTGACATGCCCAAATGGCCAAATCTAGGCAGCATGTGTCATATGCATGGCATAGGAACATCATCATCCATAGCAACATCCTAACATCACTCCAAATCTTCTAGTTACTATGATATTTTGAGGTTTCAAAGTCCTAGTGTCATCACTTAACATGCCTAGTTAATAGATCTATTGTTTCCAATCGATGGCATGTCACATGGGGCCACACCGTACTAAAGAATTTCCATAAGGATGCATTTCAAACTCTTTTGTGGTTCCTAGCTTGCTCTTGGTCCTAGATCTTATTATTTCATTTGACTAGGGGCTATAACCAAGGACCCCAAACTCCAATTTTCTAAAGGAACTTAGGGATCTTTATCTAGTTTCACCTCTAATAACATAGAATTCTTCAACTACATTTACCAAACATCCCACCACGTTAAACTAGATGAATATCATAACATTAGATGAATATAACAGTATTAGCCACATAAAAATATATTCATTTGGAAACATGTAGCTTAAAATTATTCCCACATAACATAAGGGAAGGCTTATATAGCATACAATACACATATTCATAAAAGACTTTCCATGCAGAATTCAAGCAAGCCAAGTTAATTATTTAACACATTGATCATACAGTGATCATCGTCAACATAAGAGAAATGGTTCTATTTCACACATCACTTGAAAGAATGCATATGAGCATTCAAGCTACTCATGCTAAATACTCAGCTCACTATCATTCATACTTATTCAACTTAATATTTTAATATCCTTTAGCCTATTAGTACATACATACATAGTAAATTCTAGCATAACATTCAAACATAATGCATTGAACATCATTTCCATTTCAATCACACGGGAGGAAAATACACTTATATATTTCTATTAAAATTACTAAAAACTGAAGAAGGGATTGTCATTCTCCACCAAAGCGTAGGCATAACTAAACTACAAATTTCCTATAGTTGACCTCCCCTGATCTAAAGGATGCTTCATTCATTAAATTTTACCAAAGGTTCAATTCATGGTATAGGGTATGAAGGTTTTTCTCCTTCACTTACAAAAATAGGAAACATGAAACATGAGTGTTTCCTCTCAAGCACTATTTTTTTGTTATTCACATAGCAAAGTAAGGTCAATAGGGGCTTGTATAGTACAAAGGGAGACCCATTCACCACTTCCTATAGTTACCTCAATGATCCTACCTCTTTCCAGTGCTTCTCATGGTTAAAATATACCCATAATTCATAAATTACTAGTTCACAGTGGTTTAATTATCACTAGTCATAGGTGGAACCCATGGGTTCCTTTGACTCACATTTCAAATGGTCTCCTCCCATCGTCTCACACATTGCAATTTCCCATTCACTACACAATATCACCCCCATAAGTGTTTCCTCATGAATGAGGGATCTAATGTCCCTTCTTGGTCTCTAGTGTAACAGCACAAAGTAAAACTAAAATTAATGTCTTAATGGAAAACAAATACTTACAAATGAACTTACTTTTATTACCTGTAATTGCAGTCTGCCAAGTGATCACAAGATTTTGGGGACGACTCTCCTCCCAACCGTAGGCTCAATTGTGCAGGATTCTGCTACAACTGGCCACCCCCGAGCCCTCAATCAACGACTACTGCCAATGCTCCTAAGTCTTAGTATACCATTCTCCCAAGAGAATGAAAGGTAGAATATCGGAATGATGGAATGCAAGAATGCCTCTCATCTTCCTCACCATCTATTAAATAGAACAACATTGGAAGGGGAACCACATGCACACACTCCATGTGTCTGCATGCAACTTGATTTTTAGCTTTCTTGTTTTATTTCTTTACTTTTCTTTGATTTTTAGCTTTCTTGTTTTATTTTCTTCTTTTTTGATAGCTTTACTGATTCTTTTTATTGTTTTCTTTGTTTTATTTCTATTTATTATTTAGAGCTTTGGTATAGTTATTACTATTTTTATTATTTTTATTTATTTTCTTGTATATTTTTAAATATCATTTATGAT
>APFE031452761.1:148411-161075 GCA_000404065.3 Pinus taeda
GTTGCCAACACCCTCTGCTGAACTAGTATAACTAGCAGGCATCGAAAGTCCCCAACACCCCGGGAAATCTCAAGGAATCTTTGTCCTTTTTCCCACTTTCAGTACCAGGCTAACCCTGACCCAGTCTGCATCCTAGTCCAAGGCTGGCCCCAAGGCTCGCGCCTGACTCAGACCTCATCTACCCCAAGGCAGGCATCCGGTCCAGTACTCAATGACCCCGGGCATCTCGCAGGCTGGCCCACTCCCTCCACAACTACTAAGGCACACAGCCCCAAGCATCGAAGTCCTTTACATCCCTTCTAGACTTTGACATCCCAATCCAATAACAGGCACCTAGCCTGGAACATCAGGCACCTAGCCTGAAACATCAGGCACTTGGCCTCCTCAAGATGGTCCCATAGCTCTTCAAGAGCTATACACAAGACAAAGGAACCACTGGCATATGTAGTGTTGATTGAGTTTTGTCCCCAGCCCATATGGTGTTACTTATTCTACCTCGTGCGTATGGGCTCGCACGAGATCATCAAATAAACCGGCCCTCTCGGCCCATTTGTGGAGTCCTGTGAATCATCACAACTCAACATGCATCCAATGCAATAACCATACCATCATAGTATCATAGGAAATAATCCATATGCCAACTCTTGCATGTCACCATGAGACGTTCATCTTTGTTAGGATCTGCATGCTCACGCATGTCATAGATTTGTATGGAACTGTCACATGCTTCAATTATACATCACATAATTATATTAAGACATATCATGAGTTCACATAAATGGACCACATGTCGATAATCCTCATATTATAACATCATAATTCCTATGCCACGTTATGCATATCATATCCATCATGAGTATTGAACATTAAATACCTATCATTAGGTAGTAAATGAAAATGTCAATATACCTTGACATAACGTCATAAGACCTATGCATATCGCTATTATCGTATAGATGCCTTATCACTATAAGAACCATATGTACATCATTATCTTCCTATCATGATAGCATGGAACATCGTCAATATCTTTTCATCAAGTTGTCAATCACTTTTCAATAATCATTTTGACTTGTTTCTACTAGGTAGTTGATCACTTACACCAATGGTATAATCTTCTAAGTACATCGTTAAATTTCATAATTACCATCTTGAGTCTTAATCCCTCGTCATATATTCTTCCTTCCCAAAGGAAACTTTGGTGAAATTCATTACTAGTGATACCAAAATCATCTATCTCAAAATTAAAATCCCTTGATTTTACATCCATGTACCCTTTGGCTTACTGATTCCACTACCGCTATATGCAATTGCATATAAATACTATTTTCATCATGATTTAACTTTATATCATGCTTAATTTTCTTGCATGAGAATTTGTTGATCGATGTTGGCTTATTTAACAATTAGCACTTCATCCAAAGAAATATTTGTTTATCTTGTCGAGTTCGTCTCTTTTAATGTTATGGAAAGTCCTCTAATAATTAACTTTACTTCTTTGTCACTATGTACACAATCTTTCTCACGGTATCCTTATAACATTTCTAGCAACATTCCTTCCTATATCTTCCAAGTTTATCATTACTTGGTTATCATGCAACTTCATACATTACTCTTTCCCAACTTGGGTAATACCTAAAAATAAATTCATTAAGATAGCTACCAAATGTAATCCGCTTATAAAATTACTTGATCATATGTCTTTTTATCCATAAATAGTTAGTCACCTATGGAAAAATTTACAATGCGGCTCTCCCATTAGAGGGAAAATTGTTATAGATGTTGTCACACACACAACTTATCCTTTCATTTTATCATCCTTAGATAGACCTTATAATGATACCTTCAGAGTACCAAGTTTATGTTCCAAAATACCACAATACTCTTCTTTTGTGTTCCAAAATAGGTTGTCTCATCTTTTATGCCAAAAGCTATAACAAATTTAGTTACTCAATTGAAATATAATACTTAAAGCATAATTTATCACAAATTCCAAAGTATATGTAAAAACAAGTTTAGTACGAAAGATTCTATCAATCACGGAGATGAGGTTCAATATCCACCAAAAGTCGAAGAAGTGCTTCGAGTCTCGTGACTAAAGAATATTTTTCCTATTACAAGATTACAATCAATCCTATGGAAAGTATATTATCTATAAAGTGGATGTCTTTTAACCATTTAAGGCCCATGAAGAAACTGGTCATGAATAGTCCTCATGACTGGACAACATAATTACATAGTGGAGCTTTCTGGATAAACCCACGTAAACCTTTTTATGAAGAAAAACTAGTACTATCGGATGATTTATTATATACTTTGAACAAAGTCGTATGACCAAGCAAAGTAAAACTAAAGTGACATTTTCCTTTTAATCACATTCAGTTACTATTTTCATGTCATTTGTTAAAAAGAAAGAAGTACGGTTAATTTTGCTATGAAAGTATAAAAGTTGTATTGATGTTTAGTTCAGTAAATTAATATGATATATGGTGAAGTAATATTAATATACAAATCATATGAGTAGTAAATGAACAGATACATGTAATGCAACCGGTGGTGAGTAGTTATACCAGCATGCCAGTATGCCATATCAATAGTACGATCTTTCAGAGAATTATACATCGTCAATTATATATTTTTCCAATGACTCAATGAGTCAACTCAAGAAAATGAGATAGTGGTTTTACCATGCAAACAGAGAACCAAAGAATTTGATGTCTATAATGATGCAGGAGAAAAGCAATGAGGAACTAATGAATGTACCAAACCTTAAGTTATACCAACGTTATTTCGCTGTCAAGAAACCGATTGTTGTAGCTTATTGCCAAGAATATATTAGTCCCTAGATACCAAATTGGATAGCTAATTAAAGAAAAACTGCAATGTGATGTGAGTCACTAGATGATCCATTCAATCCCCTAATTCACTTTTCAAATGATCACTAATTGCAAGATAAGGAGTACTAATGATTTAGATTCAAGCTTAGTACCAATGCAAAGGTAATATATCATGGTAATGTGAAAATCAGACCTATATCCAACCTCTAAAAATATCAGATTTCTAACAGTGAAATCAAGTCACCCACATATGCATGCAATGAGAGCCAAACACTGTAATCGGTCACTCAATATCAAGATTCATCACTGAAGAAGCATAAAATAAGAGCCAAAATACTTAGATTATTGTTGTGATAATTATGCAATGATTTTTTTTTTTTGAAGATTCTTGATTCATTTCAATCTACTGTTTTATATATTTTTCCCCTACTGCTTGGCATGCAATCGAACCATTGCCAAATTTGAAACTGTGTAATTGATCATGCAAATTATCAATAATCACTAATTTTGTAGTATTAAAACTTAGAGAATTGTCTCAACATAAAAACAAAATTCCAATGAGTAAAGCTTAAGTGTTCAGATTCATGACCTTATGTGCTAGGATACATTGAAATTATATGTTGTAGAGTGAAATAGTGTGAGTATCTGTTTAAGCAATCATAACTTAGAAGAATTACATGGACTGCTTTTAACAACATAAATCGTTTAAACAAATTTATTGAATGTATCTTGGGATTCCTATGGCTATTAAATGATTACTCTAAGGAAATTTCAGAAATCAAACAACCAAAGAAATATTCCACACCATAAAGAAGAGACACTGCCACCCGACCCAAAACTGGATCGGATGACGGGGAAGGTTACTCCCCCCCAACACAAAAAATAATCATTTTATGAATTATATGGTCTGCCTGCAAGCGCACCCACGAAGGCAACACCATTTTAAATCCCTTAAATTACAATACAATTACCCATAAAATTGCCTGCCTAAGATAGAAGTTTGTAAACTTGTGGCCATGGCTATGTGTGTTCCTGCAAATTCCATTGTTCCTTTCGACAATAATGTCGAAAAATCTGCCCATACTGATCAACCTCACATTGTGGTTCGAAACACTCTTTGAGAGATAGTACCATTTACACAACGCACAGGTACAATGCATTTTTCTAATTTTACATCCAAAACTTGCCATCGATCCACACTTGACACGACGAGCCGAAGCAGGCTGTACTTTATAACAGTCTATTCTCACACCTGGGGAGCCATCATGTGTACCTTCTGCAGTGCTCTCTTTAAGTCCTACAAATGAACTTATTTTTGCCTGGAATCTTTATTTGTTACAGTGGCAGTGCTTCCCTACTCAAAGTGTTAAAATATGTTTATAAATTATTACTTCCTCAAATATTTGTAAAGATCCGTTGGTGCTATGAGACGTGAGATCACCGATTCATCAAAATATGTTTATAAATTTTTACCTTCTCAAATACTTGCAATGATCCATCTGCACTCGGAGAAATAACTATAGATTTTGAATAGTCAAAATTCAGTTGTATTTGGGTTCGGTCAAGTCAAAATAATCTGACTCGAGGATTACAATTAAATAAATCTTATTGTATTTCATGAGTATTGTAAATTCGATTTTTAAAATTCACATAATATATTAGGAGGAAACTTCATAATGTAAAAGGAATAATTTATGGGCTATCAAGTAAGGGTTTTATGCTTGATTCATAAATTTTCTTACACGTATTTTAAAACAATCCATTTATTTTTTTCTACATAAGTAATGATTGCACTATGAGGCTTTGAGATGGTCATATGATGAAATTAATAAGAGATCACAGACTTGAGTCTAGTAGAGTTTCCTGGGTTGGAAGTACGGATTATATTACATATTATAGCAGCATTTACCATAAGCACCATTCATCAAATATGATGAAACACATGGAAGGTTTCCTTGAGAATATATATGTCATTCAAAATAAGAAATAAAAGACCAAATAATATTAAATATTGAAAAGGTAAAATAACACACACATGGCAAGGAATTAGCTCAATTTGTTATTCTCAATGTTGTTGGGTTTTTGGCTATTTTGCTATGGCAAATGCTCGGTTTGAATCTCTGTAGGTGAGGTGTACTAATCTATGGTAACATATTTACTAGGAATGCCATCTAAAGAAAACCTTGCGAGGACCATAAAATGAGGAAATTATATTATATTGCTAGATGTGAAATTATATTATGCTACAGTAAAATTATAAATCAACACTTAGGTTTCATTCAATAATCGCAAGAATAAGTACCATTTAGTGCTCAAGAATGAAATACGATTGCACATACCAAGTAAAAGTGCTATGATTGAGTTACCATTCAAGTATATGCTGAAAATAGGATGAGTTTGTTTCTGTCCACAAATTCCAGAATTTGATTTATAATGGAAAAACATAGCGAATGCATAAATTGGGTGTGCAGAAACAATCCAAAAGTGCCTGAAAGCACTTAGAACAATGAACCTTGGTTGCGTTTGCTAGGGCAATGAAAAAAAAAAAAAACATGTAAAACGAACCCAAAAATGACAAATTACAAGTATTAATGAATAATAATCATGCAATCAACACAACTTGTAAAAGGGAGGTGGTGAATCCCCTAAGGTTTCATCAAAAATCTCCAAATGGAAATATAAACACAATGGAGCACTTAGGAGATAAATTTCACATTTAGATTGTGTTAGATAAAATTTAGAAACAATCTAGAAATGAAATATCAGCCAGAGTAGGGTTAGAATGCACCTTTTAGGGTCAAACCCTAGCTTTTAGGATTTTACCAATTCTGATTATTCTTTCTGTAGTTTAATTTCCAGAATTAGTAAATACTTTAAATCAGCTGACAAACATTAATTTCCAAAATAAGTTCAAGGAAATAATTCTCGAATTCTGACTCTAAATTTGGCTTCATTCTGATTGCATTTAAAACAAGTTTTGTTAGATTCCAATATCATCGCGAGCAGACGGCATGGACTATTTCTGTGAAGACTTGTTTTTTAAAAAATTTGGGTAGCTTTTCAGTGGGTTTTTGCCCTTTTTTCCTTTTAATTTTGTTAAAGTTTTGTTAGAATTTTTTGAAATCATGAATTTTATGAGTAATCTTGACACAATCTAAATATCTTAATAATTTTTCAAGGCCATAAATAATAATAATAAAAAATCAATAGAAATAACCGAAATTTAAATTTTACATTTCTGGTCTACCCAACATCCTTTGACTCGCATATACACATTGGGTTTACGCAAAGCTCGGCACTAGATCCGTAGAATTAACAGACAATGAGATAAGTGTACCCCATGAGACACCCTATACGCCTGACCCCACTGATGTAGATGGATTATCAAACGCTGAGCGCAATAGCGGAATAAAATATAGATGTGGAGGTGTGAAAAGAGCTTGAGGCTTGGAGAACCTATATGGCAATAACTAACTGTAACAAAGCTAGGATCATGTAAAGCATTATAGTGGGATTGTCTGCAAAAAGATTCATCTATTGATTAATTGAATCCATGGAAAGCTAAGCGCGATTCCTCATTCGAATTTCGTGGGAATTGAATGGTTAAATTGTTTGCAGATAGATATAAAATTAGAACACTGGTGAAAAAATCTTCCACACGCGTTATCAACAGGATTTGCTCAGGATGAGCTGTTGGTTCATGAATACAGCGTAATTTATAAAGCTACAAATCAAAATGATTCAATGAACCTACATGAAGATAGACAAGTAGCCAGGTATGTTAAAATAGCAAAAAAATTTGAACGTGGAGCGATTATAAGAGCTATTTTATTTATATTATTTACGATGGTATTTAACAAAATGAAACCAAGAGTTCAGACATCACAGCTGCTGGTTGATTGAAGTTATTTCTTTAGAACTGACATCATTTCAGATTTCTCAATTAAAATAAACAAAAATTTTTATATGTTGAGTCTTTCAAAGCTGTTTTAAAAAGCTGTAATTTGAATCTTATATGATTGGCATAGATCGATCTTGATTCTAAATTATAAAATGACGATAGTTTTGAATAATAGAGTAATCCTTTTTATTAAAATAGGACCAGGAGGGCTACAGCTTTACCAGTACGCATGGATAATTTCTCAATAAAAATGGAGTTGCATTAAATTTGAAAGCTTACTACCCAATTGGAAAGTCAGGGCACCTTCCATAGATTTGTGAGCTAAGACCGAAGTGCACAGAAAAACTGCAGCAGGGGTTCGTCCTCTGCATCTTTCCTCGCTTCGGCTCGCATTTTCAGCCATAGATTATCAGATTCCAGTGCCTCTTCGGCCTCAGCATGCGATCCACAAGTAGATTCTGAGAGAACCAGAATGCGATCTACATGAATTCTTAACAAAATGGGATTTCTGTGAATCACTAAATTTACACCAGTGGCAGTCATACGAAGAATTTTCAACGCAAGGAGACATTGGTGCCTAAAATTTGTAACCCAATAACTAAAAGAGGAAGAAGACACAGTGGAGGCTGCAATGAAATTGAAGCAATTGAAGCAATTGCGTGTTATGAAGCAATTCCCAGTAGGAAAGAGCTGAGATGCTTCAAGAAACTTTCCCCAGCAGTGCGTCTGATCCTTGTTCCGAGAGGTATTGGTCAATGCCATTCTCTTGGCATATATTAAACTTTTATGCAATAAACTCTAAACATTAAAGCGTATTAAATATTTGATGTTGGACTTTGGTCGACCATTCTCCTGGCATGTCAGCTCTCCAAAACGGAACATTTCCAGATGCAACGAATTAGTATATATTGGCAATAATGCCTCAACATTTGACCAGTGCATACAATTCAGAATTTGGTGAACTCATAAAAATATAAAGCTTATTCTTCTGCGGACTTGTGGGTGAAGAAAAAAAAACACGACTTGGAGAAACTTAAAAGCTCAGCCCTAGCTTCAGAAATGATCAAATCTGTAGAGAATATATTTTCCAAATTTGTGGAGTTTGATTTATGTGGTAATTTAAAATGCTGACATGCGGATCTGTTGAGGACAGGACTTCATACTTGTGACAAATCATTTGCCTACTACAGAACTCGCAATGGACAGCTAGATAGTTTAGTGGATGATACATGAAGCTTGAACCAGTGCCCCTTAAGGGGATGAATGCCCTTCTGAAAGGGCTGGGCCAATACACATTGTCAAATCTTGGTGAACAAGCGTGGAATCAATATAGAATCAAGTTGGATGATTTGACCAAATTCTGAGATGGATGATATATAATTTTTTTCTATCTATTGTTAAAATTGTAGAAAAACGAATCAAATTCCAAATCCAAAGTGAATACAGGCAGAAACATAATCACCAAAACCAATCAAAATATAACTATGCAGTAAGTATGCATTGAATAAAGAAAATTTACGGCATAGTGAGGGTTTGAAAAAAAATTATGCCTCCTCCTGGAAGTAATCAACCTGTAACTTTAAAACAAGTCAAGTTAAAAATTCCAACAAAGTAAATTTCCGGATGCCCATAGGCCCTAAGGTTTATACCATATGTAACAGCACAAAGTAAAACTAAAATTAATGTCTTAATGGAAAACAAATACTTACAAATGAACTTACCTTTATTACCTGTAATTGTAGTATGCCAAGTGATCACAAGATTTTGGGGACGACTCTCCTCCCAACCGTAGGCTCAATTGTGCAGGATTCTGCTACAACTGGCCACCCTCGAGCCCTCAATCAACGACTACTGCCAGTGCTCCTAAGTCTTAGTATACCATTCTCCCAAGAGAATGAAAGATAGTATCGGAATGATGAATGCAGATGCCTCTCATCTTCTCACCATCATTAAATAGAACAACATTGAGGGGGAACACAGCACACATCCATGTATTGCATGCAACTTGATTTTTGCTTTCTTGTTTATTTCTTTACTTTTCTTGATTTTTAGCTTTCTTGTTTTTTTTCTTTTTTTGATACTTTACTGATTCTTTTTTTTGTTTTCTTGTTTATTTCTATTTATATTTTAGCGTTAGTATAGTTATTACTATTTTTATTATTTTATAAGTGATTTATATTTATATTTAATTATTATTATTATTTTATTTGTATTTTATTATATATTATTGTTTTTATTATTTATTATTTATTATTAAAGGGAGGGATATTACATCTAGAGTCAACCCAAAATTTGTTGCATGGTATGTAACCCATGCTTGGGGGAAGTTTGATACCTCCTACCCCATCTCTCTCATAATTGCTTTGGTAGTTGGGTGGCTTGACTTGAACATCAGGACTCAAAATCATTAAATTTAGAGAAGATAGGAAACTTCCCAATCACCCTTACTAAATTCCTCATGAAAGTTATCCTTTCGAACCTTGGGATCCATATAGGCTTTCATTCTTCTTCAACTTTAATAGTTTATAATTAAATTAAATAAGATATTTACATTAAATAGTCTTGGTAAGACATCCATGTTGGTCCCCAAACATTATCACCATTTAATTAAATTACAAAACTTTGTGGTTAGAAAAAGGGATGTTACACTCTTCTCATAGTGCTTGGCTATGTGCAGGTGGTGATACTTTCAACTTTCATTGAGGGATTACATCCCACAACATACCCAAGGAACTCTACCTGAATTCTCATTCAGCTAAAACATGTTAGTTTATTAGGCATAAAAGTCTTTTATTATATCATTTACTATTGAATAATGTTGTCAAACTTCAAAGTAAGGGGGAGACCCAAAGTTATGAACTAAGGCAGGAGTACGATCTAAAGCAGAGACATGAGTGGAAGCACAAGGAATATTTGAATAAACCTCAAAATTTTGAAGAAATTTCAAAATTATTGAAAGAAACCTCAAATTCTCATTATAGCATGAAATCCCCACAAAACCAAAGACTTTGAACCTCTACATCAATTAACGAAATGTCAAAATCACAAGCAGTTGGTGGCCTTTCTATAGGACCCTTAGCATATTGGTATTTTAGAAAGGAAAAGTTCTACAGATTCATTGATATCCCATTATGGAGTGGCCCTTGGTCACAACCCCTGGTTAGAGGGTGATTAAGCTTTAGCCTCTGAAGGCTAAGTTCCCTCAACACACCACCATATCAACATTTTAATAAAAAGGGATAAGCTCATGAAATTTTCATGTTATAATATATTTTAGCCCCTAGACATGCCCCTAGTTACAAAGGTGCTAAGATATAACACTTGAGAGATTAAGCCATTAACATATTGGTATATCAACAAATGCACAAGTTCACAAGATTTTCTGATATTCTAGTATAAGGGCTCTTGGTCATAGCCCTTGGACATAAGGTGCTTAAGGTTTAACACTTAAGGGATAATCTCCCTAGACATATTACCTTATTGATGTTTATCAAAAGGCATGGGTGCATGTATTTTTCGATTTTCCAAGAGTCTGGAGCTCCTAGTCACAAACCCTTGATGTGTGGTGATAAAGTTTAACACCTGAGGGCTAAAGGCCCCTTAGCATATCAACACATCAACTTATTCATCAAATCATTGGCACTCAAAATTTTTGGTATTCCAGTATACAATAGCTACTACTTATGCCCATGGCCATGGAGGAGCTTTGTTATATCCCAAAGGGATTAAGGCCCTCAACATATCAATAAACTACCATATCAGTGTTTTCAATAATGGCCTAGATTATATAATATCTCAATATGACTTAGCACTCAATTCCAACACTTGATCATAGGGTGCTTAAGATGTAGATCTAGGAGCTAAAGGTTCTTGAAAAAATTGGGTTTTTTAAGTGATTTTAGAGCTAAAAATTTTGGGGATTTCGCTGATATATTGATATAACATCACCTGGTCATGTTTATGGTCATATCAAGTGGTGCTATGCCACATATGCACTAAAGTTTTGAAAATTTGGATTGAAGGAAGTGTTGAGAGTTCAAAGAGCATTAAGGTCTTACATAACACTTAGTTATATGTGTAAGTTCCAAGTTTGAAGGGTTGGATCAAATGGAGGATCTATATATGAAGGCATTAGAAGGTGATCCACTGTTACTATAAGCACTCAAGCACAACTCAAAGTCATAGTTGGAAGCACTAAGACTATAACATGATTATAGGCAACATAAAGTGCTCGACTTTGTAAATATTGGTCTTGAAAGGTGGGGCTTAAGGAAGCTCATGGCTATACTATAGTTTTCATGAAGGAACATAGGTTTAGAAGTTGGGACTAAAGGAAGTGCCAAACCATATGGTATTACATTAATAAAGTGTAGTTTTTAACAAAGATGTGGCTGAAAAGAGACAATTAATACAACATGGGATTTCAAAAGTTGGTATTTGAAGGAAGTGCATGTTTCAAAGCAATAATTTATGAAGTGATTGAAAAAATTTAGGAAAAAAGAGTGGAGCGAAGGAAAATATTATAGAGCATATTTCAAAGGTGATTGGTGTCTCATGTAGGTGGGTTCCTACAAAGCAGCAGAATGGATTGGTGTCTCTTGTGGGTTGGTTCCTACAAATTATTGTAACAATAGGTTGGTGCCTATAAAGAACCATCATTTAAAGAAGTTTTGTGGTTTTCTCTTGTAAGGGTTTCCAGGTTTATCGTGTGTTTTTTGTTCTACTTATGTGATTGATTTTTTATTGTGCTTCAATGTTTAAATAAGTAAAAAATTGTATTATACTAGTTCACTCCCCCCAAATACCCCTCTTAGTATATTTGTGAATCCAACATATTTAGAAGCCACAAAATTTGTTTTGAAAACTGTCACATATTCAATCATTCAATCATGTTTAGCTACATACCAAAAAAATTAAAAGGAAACTTCAATACACTACATAATCATCCCATATCAACACACTCATTTTAGAAAAAATATATCATAATCATACTTTTCAAATGTTGATTCAAAGGGCGCTATTAACATAGCAAGATATGGTCACCATGGGCTAGAAATACACAAAAGGGGATCCCTTCACTGTCTCAATAGTACTTTGCCTTCACTGTCTCAGTAGTACTTTGGTGTTTCTCTTTTGTTTTTCAAAGTCTTACATGTTTCCATGGTGAAAAAAGGGAGCCCTTTTGTCACGCGGAATGAGTCGAGGTTGCGGACAAGATCGACCTTCCTAGTATCTAAAGATATCTAGTGACAAGCAAGCCAATCAAAAACTACTTTCTCTAAATATCAATAAAACCAAGCAAACAAGTGTTTTAGGCCTACCTTGGGTCCAATGCAAGTTTGTGGAAGCCTCGCTCCCTCGCTCCAAATGAGCTTCCTTGAAGCGTAAGTCTGCAAACACAAACAAGCAAACAAATTAAATAGCAGCTGAAAAACCAATATCATAAAGCATATTCATCATAATGATCAAGGAGATAATGAAACAAACCACATAAGACAATTTGTTGAGAAAAATGAATCTGATTGTATTAATTCAAATGAAAAGAAGAACTTTACAACATGTGCCTTGATGTTGTACAAGCTCCTCCGAGGGTCCGACAAGAAGTCTCCTCTACTTTGACAAGTTTCACTCACTTCCCAATGAAACCAAAAGGTATGTGATCTCTCCTCTCAAGTTTAATTAGGAAGTCCCAATTCCATCAGCATTTACCCTCAAAAGGTTCAACTTCTAACCTCTCCAACAACTGACCCAATGCCTTAATTTATAGTGTAATGGAGGGAAGTTACTAGGTCCTCCTTCAAAGGGATATCTCCTCTTATCAAGGGATTAGCTCCTCCTCTTTAGGGATGCATGAACCACCTTGGAGCGAACAATCCACGTCAAAATCCTTCTAGAAACATCTAGAATTAACCCAAAAGTGAGTTTT
>APFE031452762.1:0-17182 GCA_000404065.3 Pinus taeda
GCAGAGGAGATGTTGAGTACCTAAGAATTGGACTCAAAGGTTCAAAACCCAACAATGCAAAATGGATAGAGATTGGACAAGTGAGGCAGTTGTATCCTCACTTGATTGATGCTTGAAAACCAACTTTTGGATCCAAGAACTCTTTAAGTCTTCAAAAATCATTTGAAAGATCAAAACTATCGCATAAGGAAAACCTATGGAAAAGTCGAATTACACTATTGGGAGGCAAAAACATAAAGAAATCAGTGAAAACAGAGCTATCGGCGCTTGAACAGTGAATGCACAGGCGTCATTAGATCTGGTCGATCAACGATCCAGATCCGATCGGAGAATCGCAATTGGCGGTGGCAATCAGCAGATATCAGCGCAGATCCTGTGGAACCTACGATAGCGATCGGCGGAGTCAATGAGGACCGTTGATCAAGCGCGCAGATCGACGGCCCATGTTCAATCGCCAAATTGCAATCGGCAAACACAATGGCGCGGGGCTTATACATATATATACATGTATGCAATGCAATTTCCGGACCCGATAACAATTATAAATGATGTTTGATATGATTTGAGATCTAGGAAATAGAGTTTTCCTTTGTAAATCGCATTTTCATTGAATAAATGAAAAACCAAGGAAAAGCGTTGATGTGATGCCACAAACCCAAAAGGGTTTATTAACGGTGTTGAACATTATTTCAAGTCCGATAAAGCGGGTTTTTAAATGTTTTAATGCATTTTTTTGTATAAAAGAGAAATAATAAACCAGGCAGGATTTCAAGAGGACCCAAGGGTGGTAAGTGGTTTGGACTGGGCTCCGCCGAATCCCATACAACGGCTGCCACATGTCCAAGCTGAGGAGAGAGAAAACCACCCTCATCGGGCGGTTAACTCCCGATTGAAAGAGTCATCCAAAATGGATCTCAACCGTTGGATCTGGATCTCTGAGATCAACGGTGGAGATGTGGTATCGCTATAAAGGTGGATTCGATAGGAGAATAGGGCGCAATAATGGATATTTGAAGTCCAAAAGATTGTGTTGTGGCGGAATTTCATAGTTTTGAATGCACTTTCCTGTTTAACAGAAAACGACCGCATTTGGGATTTCAAAGGATTTCAAGGGCCCGATGACCCATTCTGTTACAGTACAGGTGGCCACTATCCTTGGAAGCATTTAGCAATGATTGCTAACGCTTAGAAGGGGGTCTGAGTGGATAGAGGTTGGGGAGATGGAAATCCGAGAAGCAGAAATGAATAGGCAGAGCAGAATGGCTTTAAAGCCACAGACAGAGAGCAAACAAAGCAGGCAGTATTGAAGGCAGTGCTGAGACAGAGCTAGGACAGAGACAAAGAGCATTGAGGGAGTCTATGTCTCAGAAAGTCTTGAGAGGTTCAAGCAAAGCTCTTGTTGTTGCATCTGTTGGGTATTGAGTCTCAAATTGAGCTCATACTGTTGTAAAAACTCTCCTTGAAGACATAATAGAGAGGCCACCACTGAAGGCTGGACCAGGAGATGTAGCCCAGGAGTATTGGGTGAATTCCTTATTAAATTTGTTGTGTTATGTGTTGTCTATTATGCTTTTTTATTTACTGCCTCATTGTCTGTGTATTTCGCAATCTTATCGATCCATTGTATAAAATAACATAAACAAATCCATGCACATGAGTCTATAATAGCTTATTAATTGTCTTGGATCTCATTATCAAATCATTTAGCAAAGGGAAGGCTTTCATGAGACACATCGCCACAGGACAAGTGAAGCGGATCAGGGTTCATGTGAATAACCTCTACAAATTAGATGTGGAAGATTGTGTAGCATTGAACACAAAAGCAAAGAAGGTGCAAAGTCGAGATATCAATGAATTATGGCATAGAAGACTTGGCCAAATGCATCATGGCGCTTTGAAATCATGCAAAATATTTCTACAGGACTTCGCAAAGGAGCACTAGAGTAGCGGTATACATGAAAAGGGTGTACATTAGGGAAGTACACAAAATCCAACTTCAATGATTGGGACAAAAAAGCGCAAGTAGTCCTTGAAAGGATTCACTCTGATGTGTGTAGACCTTTCTTAATGACCTCCATTACCAAGCACAAGTATTATGTAATATTTGTAGATGATTTCTCACGGAATTGTTTGATCTTCTTCGTGTAGAAGAAAGACCAGACATTCTCCAAGTTTGTTGAATTTAAAGCACTTATTGAGAAAGAGACTGGCAAGAAAGTGAAGGCTCTCAAGAGCGATAACAGAGGTGAGCATGTGCCGAATGAGTTTAAAATTTTTTGTGCAAAGGAAGGCATTCGGCAGGAGTTGACAACACCCAACAACCCACAACAGAATGGGGTGGCTGAGAGAAAGAACAAAAGCATTGTGGGAGAATCATGAGCGATGTTACATGACCAAGGCCTACCTATATACTTATGGGCTAAAGCATGCAACACAACGGTCTATTTGCAGAACAGGAGTCCTCATCAGATTCTTGGCATCAGTACCCCAAAGGAAGATTTTTCAAGGAAGAAACCAAATGTGTCAGATTTCAGGATCTTTGGATCATTATTTTACTGCCATGTTTTTGAGGAATAAAGAAAAAATCTAGAGCCAACAACAGAGTTGGGCATATTTGTTGGGTACACATAAAGACTTCATAACTATCATGTGTATTTGTCATCTCTTAGGATGATAGTTGTTCATAGAGATGTGAAGTTTGACGAGGAGAAGGTATTGAGGTGTTCTCTTGAGAGGTAGCTTCAATTGCATTCATTTTAGGAGCTTTAGCTCCAAAGGAAGAACCATAGGAAGTTATGGAATGGCCACAAGCAGAGGAGAAGGGAGTGGAGACATCCACTCAAGAAGAGACATCTAGAGATGGAAGGAAATGAACTAGGGAAGTTGACAGATTATTGCATGATGCTAGAGAGATTGTGGGAGTACCCACTTCTAAATGCAAACAGAGGAAGTCACTATATCGGTACACTGGCTACATGGCTTTGAAATGTGGTCTTGTAGAGACTAAACCATCATCATTCGAGGAAGTTGTAGAGAAACCAATATGGATTCATGCTATGGTAGAGGAATATGACTCCATTATCAAAAACAGTGTTTTGGAAGTGGTCCCAAGACTAGAGGACAAATCAGTGGTGGTTTCGAGATGGATCTACAAGGTGAAGAAAGCAGCATACGGAAGCATCGAGAAACACAAGGCTAGATTTGTGGCCAAGGGGTTCTCTTAGGTGGAGGAAATTGACTATGAGGATACCTTTGCTCCAGTAGCAAGGTACTCTTCCATTAGATCAATTCTAGCACTTGCGGCGAAGATGGGATGGAAGATCCATCAAATGGATGTGAAGACAACATTCCTCAATGGAGTTATTGAGGAAGAGGTGTGCATTGAACAATTAGAGGGTTTCGAGACCTTTGACAGAGAGTCACATTTGTGCAGACTCAAGTGAGTGTTGTATGTATTGAAACAAGTACCTCATGCTTGGTACACCGGGATTGATAACTATCTTACCAGGCTGGGCTTCACCAAAATTCAAGCAGATGCAAACCTTTATCATCTTGTGTTTGAAGGTAAATTATTGATTATAATATTATATGTCAATGCTTTAATTTTAATCAGTGATGAGAATTTGATCAGCTCTTGCAAGAGAATTCAAGATGAAGGACATGGGACTCATACGTTATTTCCTTGGTTTTGAAGTATGGCAAGGAGATGGGGAACTATTTGTTTATCAAGGAAAGTATGCCAATGATATACTTAAGAATTTCTGCATGGAGAGTACCGAACTCATGGGCACACCTCTAGCAAGTAGTTGGAGGAAAGAGGATGCCACTTCAGGTGAGGAAGTGGAGGCTACCATTTACAGGCAGCTTGTGGGTTCACTTATGTATTTGATGAACACATGAACAGACATGTGTTATGTAGTTAACCAACTTAGTCAAGCAATGGTTAAGCCAACCAAACTGTATTGGAAGGAAACAAACCATGTGTTGAGATACCTCAAAGGCACCACTTAATTTGGACTAAATCGGTACAAATGGATAAAGGGAGTGAAGACGTCAGGCTTCACAGATGCAGACTGCACAGGGAGTCCATCAGACAGGAAGAGCACATCAGGAGGAATTTTTAGTGTTTGGTCAACAACGGTTTCTTGGTATAGCAGGAACCAAAGATCTGTTGCACTCAGCTCAGCAGAAGCAAAGTACATGGTTGCAAGTCAAGTAGCATGTGAGGCGATTTGGATGAGAAAGATTCTTGTTGGGCTATTTGGTCAGATGATGGATCCTACTATGATTTAATGTGATAATCAAAGTTGTATCAAACTCTCTGAGAATCCTATATTTCATGATCAATCCAAGCATATCGACATCTGGTATCACTATCTATGAGATTGATCCAAGGGATCAGTAACTTGCTCAATATAAAAAGTCTTTAAAAGTGCTCGTAACTTGTACCACAGCGTAGATCTCAATGACCTGAATCCAACACAACTTGAATCGCTCAAAACCAATATCGTATGATCTCGATATCGCGTTCTAGTCGCTTTTCCAAATAGGCAAAAAATTGCATGTTGGATGCAGGACTCTTGACTGGGCAGTCCGTTCGCTAACTGGGCAGGGTGATTGGACATGTTGACTGGGTTTCTTGGGCCAATGACTGGTTCCCAAGTGTCCTCTCTAAATTGGTCGAATTTTGTTGTGATTTGATTGGTTTAATGGTGTTTATGTGGACCAATGGGGGGATGAAACGTGGCCAATCATGGGTTTCCGCGTGGCACCTCGGGGTTCATTAAAATTTTGTATGGTCAAATAGGCCTTCGGGGGGGGGGCAAGGCAACACATGACCTATGGAGCAACATTACAGTGACTTACCATTGGGGCACACGGTAGTTCTTATTAACTATAGTGGCACGTTTATATTTGAACTATATTCATTTTGTATTGGGGGATGGGGCCCCCCGATCACCCCACGCCCATAGGACCACAGGCGGGGGAGCGAAGGACGCGGGCATAGCCCCAACCCACGATTCTGGCACCAGCATTAAATAACCACCAGACCACAACATTATACCCCGAAGCCAACATGGGGACCATCCCCCGTCACATGGAACCATGTAACCATAACAGTTGCTCGATGAAGGTTGTTGCAATGAGGAAAGCTTGGGGAATAGCCCCGATCACATGCTGCCATATAACCACATGCCTCCACCGAAGAGTGCCTGGCGTAGAACTTGGAGTTCGGGAGTGTAATTTTGGGGATAACCCCGATTTTTATGCCACACATGGAACTAGCACCAAAGGCACAGTGGCTATGCCAACGGGGGCAGGGGGTTATCCCCAACCCTTGTGCGCATTGCCCCATGTGGCCCTAGTTTTCTGCCCAAGGCCTTATTGGGCAATTTAACTAAACGACACTTAGCACCAATTTTGGCATGAATCTCACTGGAACCAGGCAAAATTGTCGCTTGGCGCACCCGGAAAAGGCAGATTCGTAGGATGGATAACAGACCAATCCATTTTGTAGATCAGTTAGTAGAAGAAACTTTGGGAGAGCATGATTTCTTCATTTTTTGGCCAAATTGAGCCCATAAAAAGCCCAACTAGGGGTTTTTGACTGTTCTAAACCCATTGGAGACATAATATTTACATTCTAAGCATTGTAAATCCATGTAAACACAAATTTGAGCACTTAATCAAAGAGTCTCATCATTGGAAGTTGGACCAGGAGATGTAGCCAAAGAGAGGGGTGAACTCCTTTATCATTCTTATTTTTATGTGTTTTTTATATGGTATATTGTCTCTGTTATTGATGTTAACTAAGTTTAAAAAATAGTATTTTATGTGTTTTGTAAAGTAATCCATTACCCGAAATACATAAAATTTCACTTGCAATGTTTCCATCACCTTCAAGTTTACATTACAGGTCAGTTTGGTATCATAGCTCAGGTTATTTTGAAGGTTTTATTTTGTTTGCAAGTTTTTTCTAATGCTTACAAGGTTGAAGCTTAAAACAGGAGAAGGAGAACTTGTGGAACCAAGATCTCAAATTGTTTAAAGGAGAACACTCACACCTTAAGCTTCACTAGTTATGGCACATTAATAAGGTCCTGAAGGGATGTCTGATGATGAAAGAAATTTCAAAAAAGTTTTCTTTAAAATGTTTAAAATGGTAAAGATTGTTTATGAAGAGAGGAATTCAAGGTTGCAAGGAGAGAGCTCAAAACATCCAAAGGGAGATGGAGGAAAAGGAGATAAACCTCCAAAAGGGAGATGGAGGAAAAGGAGACAAACCTCCAAAAGGGAATGGAGGAAATGGTGACAAGCCACCACCTTCACTTCCATCCCCATTCTCATATTCTTCTACTTCTTCTACCCTTTCACAAACACCTCCAAATTCTCCAAAAGGACATGGTAAAACTTCTTTGTTAAAGATTGACAAAAAGTTTGAATTGCCCATGTATGATGGAGAGGTAGATGTTGAGAAATTAGATAATTGGATCCGTCATATTGAAGTGTATTGCAGGATACAAAGAATCAAGGATGATGAGATCAAAAATCAGCTTGCTTCTCTTAGGTTGGAAAGTGCAACACTTATTTGGTGGGAGGCCAAAACTCAAGAGGACATGAAGAAACATGGTAAGGTTTTATCCTATTGGAATGATTTTGTTGTTGCAATAATAAGACAATTTTATCCATTAGCATACATGGAAAAATCTATAATGGATTGGCAAAACTTTAGGCAAGCTCAGGGTCAAAATGTACAAAGTGATACTTGAGAATTTGGGAAAAGACCTTTGATTTTGGGTATATATTCGTCCTCCCACGATACTCTACTAAAATACATTGGAGGTTTGCATAGTTACTTAAGACACACAATTCTCATGTTAAACCCTACAAAACTATATGAAGTTTGTGTACAAGCAACTCATTTAGAAGCAAGAGAGAAGAATGTTTCTGAAGAAACTAGTGAGAAATCATTTTAAGTCTGGAGAAAAAGGAAAAGGGAAGCTCAAAGGCAAGGATAAAAAGAATGCTTTAGTTAAGAAAGAGGGAAAAAAACTCACATGTAAGCATTGTTCTAAAGAAGGCCATGATGAAGACCACTGTTGGAAACTTCATCCTGAGATGAAACCCAAAAGTTTAATAACAAGGAGAAATAAAATATTGTTGCAACTACACAACAAGATCTAGGATCTGATTCTGGTAATGAAACAAAAAGCATAGCCATGGGATTGAAAGGTAAGGATTCAATTGCAATTACTAGTTCTTCTAGAAAACCCATTGAAACTCAAAATGAAAGAGAAAGAATAGAGTTGTTCCATATTAGAGTGATCACAAAACACAACATAGTAGATACTTTGTTTGATAGTGGATCACAAGCAAACCTCGTCTTAAAAGACATTGTCAGGAAATTAAATTTGGAAACCATTCCTCATCCTAAACCTTATCCTTTCGATTGGGTATGTGACAATTACAAGTTGCAAGTGACAAGAAAATGCATACTTAGATTTGCCACCATTGCAAATTTTATTGATGAGGTAGAACTTGATGTGGTACCACTTGAAATTTGTGGGATTGTTTTGGGAAGCCCGTATTTATATGACAAGAAAGCCATCTTTCATCGCCATGAGAACAAGTATCATTTGTTTAAATATGGGATTGAATACATTGTTAGAGCACATAGCAAGAATTTGAATTTGTCTCTTGTGAATGTTGGACAAATGAAGAGGTTTGTTAATGCTAGTCAGAATTTTTCATTGTTGATGATTAAACATAAAGATGTTGATGAATCTGAAGCCTTCCAAGAATGCGATGCAACATTAAAACTTGATTTAATTGAAGTTGTTAACACATGTGATAAGATGTTTCAGGAATCTAATGTGTTGCCTCCTAAAAGGGTAAAACAACATGAAATTCAATTGCAACAGGATGCATCATTTTTAAACATTGGTTTGAACAATATGCAAGTGTTAGAGAATGTCGGGATCAAGGAGCAGATGCAAGAGCTACTTGAAAAAGGGAACATTAGTTCTAATACATCTTCTTGTGGGTCTCTTAATGTTTTGGCTTTTAGGAAGAATGGTGCATGGTGATGGAGATCACATTTGGTAAAGATTCAAGCCAACTACAAGGCTAGAAATGATAAGCATCATGTTGACCACAATTTTCAGGTTTAGGAAAGATTTGCATATGAAAAGATAAACATCGAGGTGAAAAGAACTTGAAATTGGGTAAGCCTCCTTTGATTGAAAACACAGGAGAGAATGTTATGATTTCTTTAAAAATAGTTTTCTCTTCTAAATATCTTGAAGAATTGTAGCAAGATCCTATCCTTGACATAGAAACAGGAACTTCAAGAAGAAAGAACGAGAAGCACCTTCATATGGGGTTCAAAGTTACAAAACCAAGCAAAGCCAAATGGATTGAAAAGGGAAGGGTGCGGGAATTTTACCCTCGTCTGTTTATTGACTGAAAATAGTCTTTTGGAGGTCAAAAAGCTTCTAGTTGGGAGGATTGCTAGGGGATTAGTAAAGTGCTCAAAATTCAAAGATTTCAAAAGTGCTTGAAACCTGTACTAGAGCATAGATCTCGACAACCTAAATCCAAGACAACTTGAATCGCTCAAAATCGATATTGTATGCTCCCGATATCGCGTTCTGATCGTTTTTCCAAATGGGAAAAAATTTGTAGGTTGGATGTATGACTGTTGACTGGGAAGTCTGCATGGTGATTGGGTAGGGTGACTAGGCAGGGTGACTGGACATGTTGATTGGGTTTCTTGGGCCAATGACTAGCTACCAAGTGTCCTCTCCATATTGGTCGAATTTTGTTGTGATTTGATTGGTTGAATGGTGTTTATGTGGACCAATGGGGGATGCCACATGGCCCAATTATGGGCTACCATGTGGCACCCCAAGGTTCATTAAAATTTTGTATGGCCAGACAGGCCTCTAGGGGAGTCGAATGCATGAACTCTGGAGCAAAAGTGCAACGCCTTATCGTTAGGGCGTGTGGTAGTTCTTATTAACTATAGTGGCGCGTTTATATTTGAATTGTATGCGTTTTGTATTGGGGGAAGGGGTTGGGGCTAAGCCCTAGCCCCCAGTCACCCCACAGTCGCAAGACTGCAAGTGGGGGAGCCAAGGGCGTGGGCTTAGCTCCGGGCCACAGTTTTGGCACCACCGTTAAATAGCCAATGGACCACAACATTATACCCCAAAGCCAACAAATTTGAGGCCAGAAACATGGGGACCAACCCTAGTCACATTGCACCATTAACCACAACAATCGCTCTACAAAGGGTTTTGCAACAAGCACGGAAATTTTGGGGACCAACCCTTGTCACATGCTACCATAGCCGCCATATAACCACACGACTCCACCGAAGAGTGTTTGGCACAGAACTTGGAGTTCAGGTGAGTAATTTTGGGGATAACCTAGGGTTTTATGCCACACATTGAACCAACCACCGAAGGCCCCAAGGGATATGCTGACGGGGGCGGGTGGTTATCCCTAAGCCTCGGGTGCATGGCCCCATGTGGCCTTGGTTTTCCGCCCAAGGCCTTACTGGGAAATTTAACTAAGCGACATTTTGCACCAATTTCAGCGCGAATATCGTAGGCGTTGGGCGAAATTGTCACTCAGTGTGCCCGGAAAAGGCATATTCATAGGATGGATAGCAGTCCAGTCCATTTTGTAGATTAGTTAGCCAAAGAAACTTTGGGAGAGCATAAATTCTTCTATTTTTGGCCAAATTTAGCCCAACAAAATCCTGACTAGGGGTTTTTTACTGTTCTAAAGCCATTTGAGACATAATATTTAAATTTTGAGCATTGTAGATCCATGTAAACACAAATTTGAGCACTTAATGAAAGAGACTCATAATTGGAAGTTGGACCATGAGATGTAGCCCAGGGGAGGGGTGAACTCCTTTATCATTTTTATTGTTATGTGTTTCTGATATGGTATATTGTCTCTGTTATTACGCAAAATACATAAAATTTTACTTGTAATTTTTCCGTCATCTTGAAGTTTACATTACAAATCAAAGATTGTGTGCACAGGCAGATCATGTTGTTGGAGTACATTCCTACAGAGGAACAAGGTGCAGATATTTTGACAAAGGCTTTTTCAAAGGGAAAATTCGATTTACATACAAGCAAGATCGAGGTATAAGATAATCCATTTCTTGTTGAGAGGGTGTGTTGAAAATGCAACAAGAAAATATAGTTTTGACTTTTCCTTAGTCAAACTATATTAAACTTTGAATTTGAATTTTAAAAAAATACTTAGAGGTAGTAGGTTGAGGTGACATGGCACTTCTCACTCAGTTAATTTGAGTGGGAGGCACTTGAGTTCAGTTTAGTATGATTGATTGCTAATATCTAGAAATCTATTTCAGTTAATTTGAGTTATTGTGAGTTAAACTAGTTATAACTGTTAGACAACTAGTGGAGGGTCCAATAGTGGGGTGTGTACCTCATATATCAACCAGTTAACTCATCAATCAACCCAGAATAATTGATGTATGCAGAGAAATCAAGTTACCCAGTTCAGATTAGAGTTTAAGGGAAGTGTACTGTCAGCTGTATACTATTCTAAAGTATACCGGTGGTGTATGCAATCAGAGAAGGGCCTACAAGAATTGTGTAATTCTCAATGAGAAATTTCCCTAATTAATAGAGGCTAATTACTCAAGGAACAACACAAGGAAATAGGAGCTTGCCAGGTTGAGAATTTGGAGTCAATTAGTGAGACAGTGAGATAGACTAGACTAGTGTAGAGGTTGCTCAGGCTAGAGCAAGCATTGTATTTCTTCTCTATTTTCTAATTAATGCAATACAGATAGGAAGGGGTTTTGAACAGTTGCTTTCCCCTAGATAGTTATTTGTGTTTGTGCATTGATTCATGTCGCATGTTTATGATTTCCTTTCTTGATCGTGAATTGCTTTCCACAGATGAGTAGAGTAGATTCAAGTTTTATGTTTTAGTAAATTACATGAGCAGTTTTGAATCTAGATATAAAATTCTACACTAGGTTCATGGCCAAGGGGTATGCACAGGAGGAAGGGATAGATTATGAGGAGACCTTGGTTATAGTGGCCAACTATACCTCTATCCAGGAAGTGATCTCATTGGCAGCGCAAACGGGATGGCAGATTCACCAGATGGCGTTAAGAATGCATTATTGAATGGGGTGATAGAGGAGGAGGTGTATATCGAACAATCAAAGGATTTTGAGACACATGTGATAAACACAAACGTGTGTAGACTAAATAGGGAACTATACAGGCTCAAACAAGCTCTCAAGGCATGGTATGGTCAGATTGAAATCTACTTGTTACAAATGGACTTTGTGAAGAGCGAAGTAGATTCCAACCTCTTACACCTAATCATATAGGTGAGCCACTCATACTCGTTTTTTATGTGGACGATCTCTTATTGAAAGGGTCATCAAGGCTCATAGAGGATTGCAAGAGGGAAATGGAAGCATAGCTTGAGATGAAGGACTTGGGACTGATGCATTACTTCTTAGGACTAGAGGTATGGAAAATAGACAGAGAGATCTTCCTTGGGCAAGGGAGATATACTATGGAGATCCTGAAGAGTTTCAGGATGCAGGACTATAGACCCATGTCCACACCTATTATTACCAACTGGAGGAAGATAGACACATCAGAGAATGTAGATGTGGACCCAACCTTAAATAGGCAACTCATTGGATCTCTCATGTATCTGGTTAACACAAGGCTAGAGATTTGTTTCGTGGTCAACACTCTCAACCAGTTTATGGTGGAGCCAAAGAGGGTGATTAGATAGTAACAGGACATGTATTGAGGTATATGCACGACACAATCTAGTATGGAGTGTGATATGCTTGAGGCGATGGTGTCAATTTGTGTGGATATACAGATGCAGACTGGGCAAGCAATTTAGTGGATCGGGAAAGCACCTCAGGGTGTTGCTTCAATATTGGATTAGGGTTTGTCTCTTGGTGCAGTAGGAAGCATAATTATGTGGCACTGAATTGTGCAGAGGTAAAATATATGGCAGTGAGCATGACCACATGCAAAGCTATTTGCTTTGAAATTTGTTAGTGGGTTTGTTTAGTCAGCAATTGGATTCGACTAGTAACTATTGTGATAATCAAAGTTGCATCAAACTTTCTGAGAATCCAGTATTTCATGATAGGTTGAATCATATCGACATAAGACATCACTTCATCGGAGATTGTGTGCATCGTGGGTCAGTTTGGCTACAACATATTCCCACATATCATCATGTTGCAGGTATTCTCATGAAGGCCTTATGTAAGGAAAAGTTTGTCTACTTCATGGATAAGATGGGAGTAGTGGAGAACACCTTCCTCACTAAGAGGGAGTGTTATTTTTTGGTAGTAGTGGATAGGTGTTCTAATTTTATGGTGTCTATGAGGCTAAAGAAAACATCTTCTCCAAGACCCAGAAAAGGTTTTGTAGGAAACACTTCAATTAGATTAATTATCCAATTATTAAATATTTTCCTAAGTCTAACATAGGAAAATTGGTTATTAAATCATATTAATTGAGGAAAAATGATTTTTCTCTAGAGACTTCTAGTAAATTCACCTGATGTGGTCAAGATGATCTTAGCCATCGATTGTGATTTGATCGTGGTTGTTGGTTTCTCAACAAGAGATTATAAGAGCAAATCAATGGGGCCTTGGCCAACGCACAATAGAGACTCAATGCTGTGATTTGCAATGATAGCAAGGGCGCAGAGGGAGATACCAACAATAGGGTTTTCATTAGAGAGATTTGTAATAGAATTTCTAGAGAAATTATCCACACTGGTGATTCCAATATTCCAGTAATAGGAAGGGAGACTAATTTTATTTGTAGAGAAATTGTACTAGGAGGTGTGAATTAACCATTACAAATTGCCATTTTAACCAATGCGAATTACAAAGGCTATAGTTCGAGTTCCAGTGCTAGAGTTAGCTATTGGAGTAGGTGTGAGTGGTCTCAAAGAAATGCAAGGGGCATTATATTTTCTGGAATGAATTTTTAGAGGATGATCAAATTTCCTAGAGCCAGTGGTGCATATTTCTAGTCTCCAATGCGTGTAGTAGGAGGACGTGTCAATAGGCAGAGGGAGGTCGCCTTGATTTTTCCAAAAGAAACTTGGTTTCCATATTGATTTGTTAGTGGAGAAAATTGTATGTCAAAGTTTTTCCAATCAAAGGCAAGCAGTGGTTGTATTTCTCATTTTTGTTGAAGAATTAATAACAATATAAACCCTCATTTTCATAAATGGTTTTCCCCACATTAGGGTTTTTCCAAGGACTATTGTCCAATATATCAATGTCAATTTATGTGTGTGTGCATTATTTCTTAGTTCATGTATTTTATTTTTGAATATTGCAATAGTGAATTAATTGTTATTTGTAGTAATAATTTCTAAAGACAAATAAATTGCATAAGTTAGAAGATTAATTTTCAGTTGCTGCAATTAAGGAAATTTCACAAAACTGTCATGCTTGTATTATAAATATAATGGTGGAATGCCTTCAGGAGATCTTACGAGTTTCCAGCATATGATCAGAGTTGGATAGTAGAAGCTCCAAGGGTTGAGCAACAACAACAGGGATGGTGGAGTACTTGTAAAATTACCAGCACGAGCACTAGCTCAGGTGTAGGAGGTCCTACATGTTCATAGAAAATGAAGTAGTAGGGGAAAGATGAGAAGCAGAAAGATTCAACCACCACCACCAAAAGAAGAAGTGTATAGGTGCTCCAGACATTGAGGGATGCACAGGAATTCGTGGGATCTCCTAGATTGAGCACGAGAGAGTGCAAACAAGCAGACAAGTACAAGGCATTGGTGATAGAGGTTGCACAACATCAGGTATGGTAGGATGCCATGGTGGAGGAGTACAACTCCATCATCATCAATGATGTATGGGAGGTCGTGGCTAGACCTGTGGACAAGTTAGTTGTAGGCTTTCGTTGGATCTATAAGATTAAGTGTGATGTAGATGGTAGCATAGAGAAATAAAAATCTAGGTTCATGACCAAGGGGTATGCGTAGGAGGAAGGGATAGATTATGAGGAAACCTTCACTCCAGTGGCCAAATATACCTCTATTTGAGCAATGATCTCATTGGTCATGTAGATGGGATGTAACATTCACCAAATGGACATCAAGACTACATTCTTGAATGGGGTGATAAAGGATGAGATGTATATTGAACAATCAGAGGGTTTTGAGATGCATGAGATAGACACAAATGTGTGCAAGCTGAAGAAGTTGTTGTGTTTATTAATTCGTAACTATCGACTAAGATTAAACTCTCCCCCTGCTAATTGAGTATTTAATCAAATTGATTTTCATATACATGCACTCCCAAGCCTTAGAAAAGCTCCTAATTACACTACCTCGAGCCAAATAGGGATGGACTGAAACTTATTACATGGGAAATGAGACCTTAAGAGCCTAAGAAATTATTGTAGTACCAAATACACAACTATTCATACAGTATAAATTCTCCCCTCTGCCAATTAAGTAACAGATAAAGCAATTCTCTTCCAAGAAGTGTTGATTATCGTCAATAGCTTCTCGGAAGCCAACCCAACTCATATGAATACTCTTTGGGCACCTCTAGAAGATAACTAACCGCAACCCCAATGACACAAGCGATCTATAGCAAAGAGGGCCAACATAAGCCATTAATTTAATTCCAAAACAAGAGATCCCACACACTGCGCAAATCTGTTAGCCTCACTCTCATGCGATGAAAACATTTCTAAGTCCAAAATAATTAAATTAATTAAAATCAAGAAAGTTGGATTTAATCCTACCTTTCTAGATTGATTTTGTTCCTTATGGTTAGGAGTCAATTTAGGCCTAGTTGGTTGAGAGATTCTCTCCAACTATTCAGGGTCCTAGATAAGTGTTTGGTTGAGAGATTTCTCAACCATAATGTCCAAGTTAGACGCACTATCTTGAGACAAATTCTCCTCATGTATTTATATGTATCATAAACATTTTTTTAATAATGAGAATGTGAGGAATACAACAAGGATGAGGCCTTTTCTTCCATTTCTATGTCTCTGGTATTTTTTATGTGTGTTAATTTTGTTTAATATTATACAAAATCTTATCACCATTAAACTTCATAATAACCCACAATAATGAATCCATCAATGCTCCAGGTGTTATACAAAATTTATACCTATGAATAAGTATATCTTCCATAAGTGGGTAGTTACACCTAGAACAACTGAAGTAAAGATGTTTAACCTTTTCCTAGAATAAACAGATAAGATAAAAGAACCTACTTGTGATCCTTTGCTTCCTTTGATCTCCTTTGAGTTGCTCTCGTCGCTCCCGCTCAAACTGAATTTGCTCAATTGGTACTTGCCAACATAAATATAAGACGACAACAATCAAAGCATATGATCTATTTATTGTAAACAAATGGAATCAACAACATTTGAACATACATCCATCATAGATATAGACAAAAGTATTGGAAAAGGAACAAACAACTTTATTGATTGATAGAAGGAGAAGTTACACCCAATGTGGTTCGATCTCGTGTCACTCATCCAGCTTAGTTCAAGCCCTCATCACACCAATAGCAACATCAATCCAGTAGCATAACATTACTTTGACAATGATTCCAAGTCTCTAAACCAACAATATTTCTCTATAATATCCAAGCTCTTTGGCTCTATGATGGGAGGCCAATTTATAGATGAATGCAAGTGGTTTTGTCATTAATATGGCATTGAATGGTTTTCCATAATTGGATGATTAGTTTCCATGTTCAAATGGATGAGAGGATAGAGGATTAGATGATCCAAGGCTATCCTAAGTCGAGCTCATATTGATAGGATAGGAGTTGGGTTCCTTCTAGAAGGCTCTAGAAAGGAGGAATATACTCAAGATCCAATAAACATTTCGAGGATTCTCGCCTAGCGCAGGCTTGAGTGGGCTTATGTGCTCTGCAACACAACCTTGAATGGGGCTAGCTACTCTGCAGAGCACTTACCCTTGACTAGGGGTGCACTAGTAACCGAAGGAAGCACTTCAGTAAGGTTTGAAGTCAGGAAACTCTCATGGATGAAAGCACTCAATTGAGGCGGCATGTATAAGGCATGTAGCAATTGAATTAGAGTTTGATAGACCCTATTTACACTAATTTGATCGTCAAGAGCGATGTGCCCAAATAGACCTGTAACAACTTCCCCCTAAAGCATGAAGTCAAAAATGATCATGTTGAGTGATATGATTTATGATGTGATGAGGATGATATGAAGAAGACGGTGACCTGCATCAATTACCATACATAATATCATGATATCTTTGAATTTTTCATGAATTTCTAAGGAAGGGCATACCCATTCTCAGCATATAAACTTTTCATTACATGTACATAAATCAGATAGTCGTCTACAGATATAGATCCATGATAAGACGACTATCTGTGTAAAGCCATCGTACAGATGATTTAGTACTCTCCTGAAATCGCAGCTCAGATGGATGAAACTAGATCCAGGTTCCTCTCTCTCGTCCAATCGTTTTCTCAAGTACGATTCTAACCATGTGAAAATGTGATCTTAAGTTGAACATGGGAAGACACCATCTGATTACCAGCCAATGATGTAAGTTGTTAACAGACGCAACATAAATCACCAATAATGATAATGTTGCTCAAATAGTACATTCTGCATGGTGTGAATAGATGTTTTAATGTCAAACACCATACAAAGTCTTTCAGTCGAAGGCCTGTGATATCAGCGTGTCACCAGAAACAAGAAACTTGCCATTAGTGTATGCAAGCCTCAAGGTACTGGAAGGGTGTTTCTAAGTCAACTTCCTGGATAATGTGTTGATGTCGACAAGAAGCGACTCGTCGCAGGAGGGCCTTGATGTATCCCCCATCAATGACACAAAACGAGTGTAAATAATTTGAAGACATAATGTGACTGATGACACAATGTTTAGGAATGGAGGTCATGAAAATGAAGGTTTATGAGTATTGCAAAGGATGAAGTTTACTGAGTGACTTCTCTTAAACATGTCGGTGACACTGAATGAATTGGTTGCATTGACCCAAAACGAAAGTGATGGATGGTGTGATAGACCATCGGTATGATAACCATCAAGCAGATAACCCAACCCAAATAGTCACAAAGATGAA
>APFE031452770.1:0-15920 GCA_000404065.3 Pinus taeda
TTTTCCTCTTCTTTCTGTTACGTGTAGCGATTAGGATTACAGTCTCGGCTTTTCCGGTAAGCCTCTCGACCGTGGCAGTATTTTGCATTCCCACGGATTTAAATTAGTACACTCAGAAAGCTATCACGCGGCAACGGTTATAGATTGAAAAAGGTCAATGGTTAAAAACTGCAGTTTAACTGCATAGAAATTGCCGAATAATCTGCATAGAGAAAAAAAGTGCAGTTAAAAACTGTAAATAATAAATGATTAATTTTAATCTTAAGTTTTTATTTTCTTTTCCGTTTTGAGTAATTTGACTAATTTAAATCGTCTACCTTTTAAGGTATGATATTATAACACATTTGTTTTAAATAGTGCGCGAAACAATCATCACTTTATACCTTGAACAATGCTAATTATAATATTGTTATTTTCATTTCAACGAAAAAAAATGGTTGAAGTACACCATTGTTTAAAAAGTAAAATAACATTTAAATAAAAATATAAAAAAATATAACTAAACTATATAGTTTTATATTAAACTATATATTTATTTGAAAAGAAACCAAGTTAAGAGTATATAAAAAATTGAACGAAGTTTAACTTTTATCGAATGTTTAATTTCCTGCTATCTCAAGCAATTATTTCTAATCTTTCTTGCATTATATTAAGCAACTTACTAATATCTTGCAGGATTTCTTATATTTCATCTCAATGGTTAGAGATACATTATGTATCTACTCTCCTAGATCCATTTTAATTCTGGATCTACAATGAGCGAAGAGGGATCAAATACCTCTGCAACTCAAGAGATTTGATCCCTCTTGAGGCAGATCTACAATGGCTAAGAGGGATCAAATACCTCTGCAACTCAAGAGATTTGATCCCTCTTGAGGCAGATCTACAATGGCGAAGAGGGATGAAATACCTTTGCAACTCAAGATATTGGATCCCTCTTGAGGCTTGGTAGATCCGTAGTTACGATGAAGCTTGGCTAGCATAATTACACCTTTAAATAGGCTAAATTTCACAAGAATACCATGAGTCAAAACTGTATGTTCACATAAACCTCTAGCTAAAAAATCGCGAGCATCTTGGCAAAGTCAATTTCACTTTAACTAACGATCAAAGATTAATAAAAATAATAATATATAAATTTTATTTGAATACAATATTATTATTACTTTCATCTTGATGTAACTTGGCCATATAAACGTTGGCTTGGTAGATCTGGAGTTAAGATGGATCTAGGCTAGCTTAATTCCACCTTTAAATAGGCTAAATTTCACATGAACACCATGGGTCAATATCATATGTTCACATAAAATTGGACCTCAAAAGCAAAGTCCAATTTACATTAATTAATTGTCACATATTAATAAAAAATGAGTAGTCTAACGAGGCAGAGAAGTTACCCAAAAAGTTATGGAAATTCCAGTCATATTTAGAGAAACACCGGCAAGAATTTTTGTAAATCCAACTTATAGTTGTTAAACTTCAAAATTTTAGGTGTCTTAGATGTTTTTGATGGTGTTGAATCGAGTTCCATAATAAAAAGCACGATTCAAACAATGCCTCTACAAGATTTTTTGAAACTTTTTCGCCCAGATTCCGGTCACTTTTGGCCTTCTAGGCAATTCCTCTGCCTCGTTAGGTTACTGCAATAAAAAATCATAATATATAACTTTTATTTGAATAAAATATTATTATTACTATTTTTATTTTGATGTAACTTGACCGAGTATAAATGTTTACATAACATAACATGACAAGAGATCTTTTCCATACTGGGTTGAGAGCTCCTAAATCCATCTAACTTTTATCTATCATGGGTGAGAGAGATCGAATCTCTTGAGATGCAAACTTTTCTTCAAATTATTAATTAAGGTTATTAAATGTAATAATATTAATATTAGAGTTAATAATTAATATTAATATTAGATTTAATGATTTTCTTACATGGTCTGATAACAAAATTTATAATAAAACTACATCACATTAATATTTTGGAATATTACAACTTTGACATTGACATATTTATGTCTTTAAAAATTTTAATATATCCATAGGTTATTAGTTTTCCTTCCAAAGTTTACTATACATTTTTTTCTTGTAAGTTTAGTAGGAACTTTCGTTCATTCATTTGCAGATGCAGGTTACATGCATGAAAGAAATTTTGTGGCCTCAACCTACATAGTGGTAAACTACGTCTATTGGCCATCAAAAAGGATTATAATCCATCAGACCTGGGTCCTTAGCACTGGAACCTAGTAATTGTGATTAAGGAAGGCACAAAATGTGCTTCTCAATCTGACCACGTTGAACATTCTGCTACTGAATTTGAAATTGGATAAGTTTGATTTATTTCTAAATTTCCTCATGCCCGAGGTAAAATTTTATGGAACCTGTAGTGTTTGTAACAGCTTGAGCTACTATACTCTTCATTAGTCAATAGAGACGCATTGTTTGTTTATATTGAGTGAGCCTGCCTTAGGTATGGCCCAGGTTAGGGACCAGTAAATGAAAATCCTACATCTACACTTCATGCTCATCTTGTTGGTTGAGGTATGCCACCCAATACACAATCATCTCCCTCACCTTCTAAGGAGTACTTGTAGTATATTCTTGAGTTGCCACATTTATATGTTGGGCATTGTTTTTTTTACCACCCCACCTTGGTAGTTGTGAAGAGGGGGCTCCTCGCCCACCCTAGTGCCCATCCTTTCTACTGCAACCCTAACCCCTAGCTCCCGATGGACAAGAACCCAGAGATTTCCAAGCCATTTCTAACAACCACCACATCACCACAATATATTCTTCAACCCAAACAAACCAAGGCCCTCATCGAACACAGACCAGTGGGCTCCAAAATTAATTAGACCTCACACATATACATATGATAGGAGTAGGAAGTAAATGAGATTAATCTCGGGCCATATAAGATCATAAAAGCTCAAGAGGGCTAGCCACCAATGTCACTTTTCTCCAATCACCAAAATCTTATGCTCAGACATCTCTTGTGATAGACTGAAACCATGGATGTTCTGTCTCCACAAAATGGAATAGCTACAAACTAACTCCTCGAGTCATTTCCCATATAGAAACACAATAGACTAATATAAAACTAGAAATGACAACACACGAGAGATTTTTGAAAGCCACTCTATCGAAGCACATAAACAACCATTCCCACAGTGTGAGTATTCCCTCTAGAAGGGATAAGTAACCCAAATTTTTCCATACACTCCTATTCAAAGTAGTAAACTATCATATAATATGAAAACCAACACAAAAACAGTAGATGCAAGATAAAATTTAGCCACACAAACATGCTCGCCTGTCGAATATGAAATTCCAAGTCACACAGTCATCCAATTGTAGGAGGTGTTGACTATCTTTCATGCAACATTCACAATTATAGTATGATGCAAGTGGGGAGGGGTGAGAAGAAACATAAAAACCTAGTTACCAAAGCCATGAGCACAAAGTTGTTGTTCACCTGCACAGAAATCCTCCCTACCAAGCTTTCCACCAGAACGAGACCTAGATACCTTTGGTTGATGCTTGAAACCACACTATAACATAGAGAGAGTGAAAGGAATGGGTTGCATGCCTTCACCACTAGTGGTTAAATGAGAAACGATGATTTACTCCCACCTTAAACTCTCCCACGTGACCTACCTCCTCACCAAGTTGATCGTAAATGCAATGTACTAGAAGGAGTCTCCCTTCCACACTACCTCCCATATTGTCACCTTTAACAAGAGTCCCAAGGTGGACTATGAGCTAGCACACACCCTGATCGGGGATATTGATTATTTTCTTTAGCATGGTCCTGGTTATGGTGGCCATTATAAGCTATAATCAGGAGAAATAGTTCCAAGTCTTAAGGATGGTTATCCATCTAAGGGGCATTGAGGTTGTATCCATATGTAAGCATCACTAATTAGCCATAAATTCAATAGCCTTATTATCCATCTTAACCAAATGCGAGGGAATAATATAATTAAAACATGGGAGAAGAACACTTATATCCTGAATTGGACAGGGTGTCCTCCAACTCTTACTAAGATTCTACTAATTGGTATGATGGTTTAACTTTTTGAGTACCTCAATTACCAAATTAGAGTCTCGTTTAACCATCAACTGTTTGAATCCTTCTCATCTTGCAATGAGGAGTCTATTCTTTACCACATCAAATTTGGCCTCATCAATACTTTCATAGCCACAATCAGCTGCATAGATGTGCAGAACCCAAGCCTTGCACTATTTGAAAAGACCACCAAGATCTGCATCGACAGGGTTACCTTTGGAGGCCCCATTAAAATTAAGCTTGAGGAAACCTGTAGGAGGGGTTGAAATTTTTTATGAAGAGGACCTAGGGGATACTAAGAGATTCAATGATGATGGAGCAAGCATCTGAGGTGCAAGATTCATGGTTGTTAAGGCTCAGGTTTTGTGAGGCGAGACCTCTAATTTCTTAGGTTCCATTTCTCACTATATTGTTTCTCTTGTGTTTTGAATAACCCCATCCCATACATCTAACTAAGAGAAATGATGGTTTCTGAAAACCCTTCGATTCCTTTCTTTGCCAAAGTGCTCACAAAAGGAAACCTAGGCCAGTTTACCAAGCTCTGTTAAAGACAGGGCTAGAAAAGATGTCATTCCTCCACATTTCAAAAGATGCTTTTATACTAGTAATATCGCAGTCCATATGCCGAAACAGTTGTTCATACTTCCCCATATTTGGTTTGCAAAGGGGCTTAGGTTTAGAATTTGTTCCATGTTCTCGTTATTTCATTCACACATAATGCATAATGAAGGTCCATGGACCCCTCTTCTTGGATTTGATCCCAAGTGATAATTTGACGCCAACACACCAATCAGAGGATGTATGCTACTTTAGGCCAAAATTGTCCCCTAGAAATTTTCCTCCATATGGGTTTTGCATGATCTTGAGGCCCTTTAGTGGCTAATATATAGGCTTCTTTAATGAAAACATTTTGTTGTTTGTGTAGAGACACCTAAGAATATCATGGCCTTCAATTATGGTCAACTTTCTAGTTTGGAATTCTCTATCCAACAAATTCCTTTGATCAAAATTGGATGGGTCAGGCCAATCCTATTTCTATTTCCATCTATGCTAGGTTGTGCTCAAAGAGTTTTTCTAGTTAAATAAACTATTATGGAGTTTTGACTATTTGTATAGATAAAGAGATCATTAGATCCTACTCTCTCAGGAGTTTTTCTCTTTGTTTCTAAGAGTCTTGCGAAAAGGAGGCCATCTTCCATCCCAAATTTATGAAAAGGTATGAGAGCATATAATATATGTATTGGTTGAGGCTATGCTTCAAATCAAGGATCCTTTCAGGGTATTTTTTGTTCTTAATAATTCTTGCGTTGAGCTGAGCACTTGATATTTTTGAGACCATATGGTTTTCTACTAATCCTGCCTACCCTATATCCATCTCCACTAGATTTTCGTCCCCATAACTTGATTCAGAATATATGGTTCCCTGATCCTAATACCCCTTGAAATTTTAGGTTTGGTGATGTTTTCCAAGGATATGGGAGACCATTTATTTGCCTCCTGGGACCATCACTGGAAAACTTCTAAAATATATGCACCATGCTAGAGCATGACGATTTTAGAGCATCCAGACCAGACAACTAATAGATCGACATCTATTTTAGTACTTCCTTAAGAAGAACAACCTCACCAACGATATTCAGGGCCTAGAGTGACTCGGATTGAATTCACAGTTCGATATGGTCCAAAACTAGGTTCTAGCATGAAGTTCTAAGAGAGTTCAACACTAGGGAGATGCCTGAGTATTTGGAATGTAAGGATCCTATACGAAATGCCTAGATTTGTGTTAGAAAACTATACGAATATTTAATTAAAAGAAATATTAAAATATTTTGGAGAAATAATATTTTCGACTCCTTGTATTGAATTGTACTATATTTTTTTACCTATATGGTTATTTTAATTTTTGTTTTGTGTTGGCATTATTGTTTTTATTATTTTATTAGAGACATGACATACTTACACATCCCCCTCATACTAGGTTGTAGATGGATAGAATTAGAAAAAAATGCATTTTTTTGGTTTTAGTGCACATGGACATCACAAAGAATGGGTTCTTTGTTGGTTTTCATGCTCATAGACTTGGTAAAACGTAGGTTTTATTGAAGTGATTTTCATGCCAACAAAACTAGTAAAATATGGAGTTCTTAGTGGTTTCTATGGACTTATTTTTCCAATTTCTATAATCATAAAATTCATCATAAAAGTGTTCTTTTTATTTTAGGAAAGTATATGGAACCTTCACCAAAATCAGGGGTTTGTAAAATCTCTTATTTATAGAAAGCTCATCATTTCTTTCAAATTAACCATTCCCAAGTTCCATGACCATGTGGTAATAACATCTAATCTTTTGTTTTGGCTCTTAGACTCATAAAACATTGAACACCTATATTATTTTAATAAATAGTTACATTTATAAGCTTTCAAATTTAATTTAAAATGAAATATATTATATAATTAAATTATATTGACAAACATGTTTGTTTTGAAATAGGGCCTTCAGGATTTTATTTTAATTACCTGTAATTATCAAATGGAGAGTAAGGATTTAATCTCCACAATATGTTGTAGAATATTCTTAGTAGTAATGGTAGAGAAAAGGTGAATATTTTTGTGAACAACAATTATGACATTTCTACCCTTTTAATTAAATTGATTAATTAACAAAAAATTCACATGAACATCATTCACTATTTCTTGAAAATGTGATATTAGTAATCCATAATATCAAAGCATGATATTACAACAAATTCTATTTACACGTTAATAATCGCCATGGTAAAGTAGAAGTAGAGGTGAATATTATAGTTAATAATCTCGTTACATATAAATATATATTATATATATAATATAATATATATTACTATATTATATATATATATATATATATAATATATAGATAGGATATATTGTTAACAAATAATAATGGCCTAATCTAACTAATAAATGAAATGGATTTTTGGATGGAATTTGATAATACGATTTGTAGTAAAATTGTGAATTTTTATTTTTTTAAATGCATTTGCCTCTGTGTCCTCTTTCCAATGCCACCAGCCTGATCAAAATTGGATTCTTGAATAAAGAGTTATGCCCAATCTCCCAATATGACCTCATTATATACTTTTTCAGTATAGCAAACTTGTACGAAGTGCTATGTCTCACCATTTTGACTTTCATACCAGAAAAAATGCTCAAAAGACTAAAGATTGTCCCCATTCTGTAACTTCTTATGAAATTTCAATCTGATACTCAGAGAAAAAGTTATGACGATTTTCTCAAGATCACCTATTTGGGATGTAATTTGGGAGCCTATAAAATCCCTTAATGCCTTCAACGATAACTCCACAAGCATATAGAAACAATATATGAAATTCGGGCCCAAACTTAATTAAGGATTCAGCTGAAATGGGTTTTCATATTAGTGTCTGAAACTTTGTAGAAACAAATGTATAGCAAAAATGCCACAATGACCTATTTGAGATGGAATTCTAAAGCTTGCAAAAACCCTAATTTCCTCAGATCATATCTCTGAATATATAGTGAGAAAAGATCTGAAATTCGGACTTGAGGATCTAAAAAAAAGTTTGAGAAAAAATTCCATGATGACCTCTTTGGAGAAGAGAAACCCCAGAATCCAATGCCCTAATACCAAATGTTATGAAGCCAGCTCACAAAAATATAGAAAAGTTAGATCAACAACATAGAAATTAGCCTCTTCAAGGGGGAAACCTCCTTTACATTACACAAAAAAAAAATTATTGGATGATACCAATGACAAGACCTCCTTCCTATATATAGGAGTCTAAGTGTTCTGAATACTATCAGAACCTACATAACAATAATATTGTAGGGCCACAACAATAACAATAGTGGGCTTCTATGGGGTAGAATAATAACAATATGGGGACTATATGGGGAAAATAATATAGTAAAGTGGTTGCACTAATAACAATAAGGGTTTACACTAGTAGTAGAGGGACCTAACAACCCTATCTCTCCCCCCCCCACTCTCTATCTCTCTCTCTCTATCTACCCTCCAGCCCTGTCACTGTCTCCCCACTCTCTCTTTCTTACACTTCTCTCCCTCTCTCACTCCTCTTTCTCTCTCTCTCTCTCTCTCCACCTTTTTATCTATATGTATTTCTTCTTCCCTATATATCTATTTCCCTACAACTCTTGACCTCTCTCCCTCCCTCTCTCCTCTCTCTCATGTCCTATCTCTCTTCATCTCTCTCCCTTTGTCTCCCACCTCACTCTATCTCCCCTCCCATTCTCTCCCTCCTTCCTTCCATCTCTCTTTATTTTTCGCTATCTCACCCCAAAACGTACACACTCTTTCTTTATCTCTCCCTTATCACTCCCTCTCTCTTTCTCTCTCCACTTTTCTCTCTCTATGTCTTTCTTATTAACTTTGTCTCCCCCCCAAGTCCATTTCTATATCCCTTCCTCTCAACTCCTCTCTATCAAGTCCTCTCTCCAGTCCTTCGTCTCTCTACTACCTCGCTTTCTGCCCCCGATATCTCTCACCCTCTCTCTCTCTCTCTTGCATCCAAACTTCTCACAATCTCTCTCCCATGTATATCTCTCTCTCTTTCTCTCTCTCTTTGCCATCCAACGTTGTCACTATATCTCTCCCTCTCTCTTTCTTACCATTCTCTCCCTCTCTCACTCCTTCAAATTAATATTCTCAAATATTACAACTTTGATGTGAAAATATTTTTTCTTTAAACATTTTATATCCCTATGTATGGATTTTCCTTTGAAATATTTCTTTTAAAAATGTTGAATTAAAATAAATATTAAAAGCTTTTGGAGAAAGCTTCTAGATTGTTTGTGTTCAATTAAATTTTTTCCTTGGATTTAATAAATGGTGTTAGCTTTAGTAAAGAGTAAAGATGTCTAAAATTTTACATAATTTGGAATTTTAATATGGTAATTTTTTTTGTTGAAGGTAAATTTATGATACATTCAAATTCACTTATATGATAAGGGAACTTTTCAAAGCATGAGATAATTTACTAAGGTCTCCATCACGCAGAGCTGAGGCATGACGGCACTAGTGAGTTGATTCGAGTGCCAAATTTAATGGCATTTACTGCTACTACGAAACGGTTTAATTGCTTTCTGTGCAAGCTTACTGGTAGCCATGTGGCTATGCCAGTTGCTGTCCTGTTCCATTGCCATCAGATTACTCTTGGCGTACACCTACATAAAGGAAATATTAAATAATTGAAATAATAATATATTTATATTAATATATAAACTTTTAAATCAATTATAATTTAAGGTAATAAATTGAATTATTTAAATTAATACATTTGAGTGCATGTGGCTGCCATACAGACTATACAAATACCACTTTTCTCCTAGAAATACCAGCTTTCGGGGCCATGCTCACTTCCTATGCAGCATATGCCCAGGTGTCGTCCAAACATCATTTAAATGCCCATTCTCTCCAAATCTAAAGTCTAGGAAAATAGAATTTAAAAATTCAAATATTGTTGAAACATAATGTTTGTTTTCTACAAATCTAATGTCAAATAATTACACCCCCGGATGTGGGTGAACCAATTCAGAGTTAATGTTATTATTAATGGCAGTCGGCGTTTTGTCCTGTCCTTCGCAGCTCAGAGCCATTATGCAGGCCGGTGTCAAGATCAAGAAAGCTCATTTGATGCAAACTCAAATCTGAGGGAAGGAGGAATTAATTGTTTTCCATGGTAATTACAAGGTTCAAACAGTTATAATAATGAAATTCTTGGTCTTTCTCCTCAAGATCTGCTCTCCATTTTAGTGCTTCTGCCATTCCCTTTTGGAGTCTTTCCGCAGAAGATTTATCTTAGGTACCAGAGCTCGACCCCTACTTGCTCTGGTGACTGTTATCCAACATTATTTCTCACCTTGTTTGCCTGGGCATGGGACTCTAGTTCGTGTTGTTGGGCAATGGTCAGGCATAGGATGAGTAGCCGTGAGGGAGAAAGCCGTGGAGGACGCAGTAATTCTCAGGATGCACAAGCTAATTCTCAGTTAATTCCCCCTTCAAGCCCCTCCCGCAGGCCTCTTCTGTATGACGCGTTTTAGAATTATCATTTCAGGTTTCAAAGCAGTTTACTCAAGCCCATCATATCTGCAAACATTTCCATTATTATATCGGAGGAGGAGTCTCTGCCTCGTGCTTCAGCTCACACTAGGGTGGATTCCTCTCAGGGAGGCCTTAGATTCATGGGTTGCCAGGGTGTCGAGCCACAGCGGAGTGAGAGTGGTCAGGCCCACTCACAAAATGAAAGGAAAATGGCAGACATGGCTATGGGTGGTGATTCGGCTTCAACATCTATTGAAGCTAATTCAGGCAGCACTCTTCAGACTTTGATTCCTCCTGGTGGTAATGGGGAGGATGCTACAATCAAGAATGATGACTTCTGGTATGCTGCAAGGTCATGTGACTTTACCTGATTCCTGTGGACGTATTCTCTGATTTCTTTTCGGATCTTATTCTCCTATTTCTTCTTTCTTTGGTTCTGTTTAGGCGAATAGGTGATCTGTCTCCCTGGTTTTGTCTGGGTTAATGTGGGTTGGCTTTTTGAGGACCTTATGTTGTTTTGTTCAAGGTCCTATGTTTGGTTTTGTGAACACTATAACTGATCCTCCCAATCATGGGATAGTTCTATAAGGGTGAAAGCATGCTGCTCTTCTCTGTCGAGGCTTCGTCCTCCTTGTAAATTTATTGTTACTTGATCTAATAGAATTAGTATTTACCGAGAAAAAAAATGTCAAATAATTACACTAGCAGTTTTTATTAGCGCCTTATTAGAGATAGAAATATTATAAATATTCAAATAGGATTGGGCTACACTAACATAATTGGTCTTAATTATATAAGAAAATTAAGTTTAAAATTGTTAAACACTATATTTGAAGTTATGAAACTATTTAACTATATAGTTAAGTATATTTTTAAATTTACTATACAAATAAATATATATTTGAATTCTACTTTTTGTTGTTAATCTCAATCCCTAATAAAAGTAACATTTAGTTTTCCTTTTTAACAAAATTATTGCACAACCAAGCATCGTGATATTCTTAACAAATCTAGATTGAGTAAACACAATTACCAAACACAAATTTACCTACTTATTTAGAAATTTATTTAGAACACTTAATTGTAGTTCAATACATGTCAAACTTTGTAAAATAGTTGAAATATATAACAAACTTTGTTGCTTCATATTAAAATGACCACACACAACATTTTCATGTAATAGTGGTTACCGTAAATTAAAGTATGGATGTAACATTTCCTTTGTTTCTTTGTATAGCAGTAGTCACGGAATGGGTAATTTGAAAAAAGGAGATATTTTTTCTTCTAATAGACCCGATCCTGAAATCCTGAATAATATGAGACATTGTCACTCACGCATTATGAGATTTGGTATTTCAGGTTGATGTTGATTCTACTAGTTGTTGCAGAGTTCTGGGCTCTGGTTTGCGTTCTGTGCTTTTGACGACAGGGTTTCAGTGATTCAGTATTGGGTGAATTAGAGATTTATGATGCAAGTTTAAGTGGATGATTGTTTTGCAGCAGTGATTGTTTTGTACTTATGCATCCAGCTTGAAAATTGATGAAACGTGGTCCCTGAAGAAAAGAAGGTTGCAACCTTATATAGGTCAGCACCTACGTACTAGTATATCCGCTAGTACAAGAGCTAAGGGGGTTGTAGCTCCCTCCCAGAAGTAACTGGAAAACGAGAGAGGGTTGTAGCCCTCTGCAGGCTGTAGCCTACGTGCTGGTAAAGGACTGCACCAGTACATTGTAAAAGAAGTTTCTTATTAAAGGAAGAAAGAGACGAATTGCAGCAGGTGGTTTTCACCCACATTGGGTTTCCACCTTATATCATGGTGTTCATGTGTGCTTCTTATGTGTGATGATCTGTATTGTTTTACTACACCTATTTACTGTTAATGTGGTTAATAATGTTTTGATGCATTTTTTGAAGATAAGCTAACTGAATCATAAGTTCACTACATATACGCTGGTTGCATTTAACACAGTCGCGTATATACGCAGATATACTGAACTGAAGCCGCGTATATAAATCTGAGTATGAAAAATGAAAAGTAACTGATTTGATAATACGGATTCACCCCCCCCCTCTTATTATTATTTCCAACAATTGGTATCAGAGCAGGTTCTTTTGAAGAAGCTTGATCGCTTGAAGAAAAAGATCCATCAGAATGGCTAATCCAGAAAGAGAGACACACATCAGGCCACCAATCTTTGACTGGAACAACTTTACCCACTGGAAGATAAGAACCACAGCATATCTACAATCGCTTGGAGTAGAAGTTTTGGGAATCGTAGAAGGTGGATACAAATTCCCATAAGCAATTCCTACAGATGCAGCCGAAAGAAAACAATATGAACTCAATGCCAAAGTTGTTATTGTCTTATTGGGAAGTTTGACACAATCAGAATTTATGAAGGTCAAGCATTTCAAATCAACTAAGGAAATGTGGGACAAAATCATTCTAAGCTACAAAGGAGATGAACAGGTAAAAAGAGCAAAGCTTCAAACTCTTAGAATCCGGTATGAAAATCTTAAGATGTATAGTAATGAAAGCATAGCTAATTACTTCTTGCGTATGGATGAGATTTTAAATTGTATGAAAGATTTGGGTGAATAATTTAAGGAAGTTGTCTTAGTTGAAAAGGTTTTGAGATCCCTGTCTGCTAAATTTGATTCCAAAGTGTCTGCCATAGAAGAAAAGGAGAATCTGCAGAAAATCACCATGTCACAGCTTCACGGAATCTTAACTGCTTTTGAGATGCGAATAGAGGGACCATCAGAAGCTGCATTCGAAGCATCAGGATACATGTCAGAGGAAGAAGATGAGGTAAATTTTGTCAATAATCTTGAACGGGGAACTGCACGATTCAAAGGTAAGCTACCTTTCAAATGCTTTTCATGTGGTAGAGTTGGTCACTATGCTGCTAGATGCCCTCATAACAAAGGAAAGATGTCGGAAGAAGGTAATAGAAACTATTATACCCATGTTAAAAGTAATGACTCATTCAATGGCAGCGAAGACATTAGAAGTCTCATGGCATATGATAAGAAGAATGCAGAAACTGAAGAAGTTACCAAATTAAACGAACAATTGGAGACAGTAACCAAGGTAAGGGAGAAATTGCAAGATATAGTAAAAGATCAGAGCATAACAATTCAGAGTCTTGAATCAAAGATCTTCTCTCCAAAAGAAGATCTTGAAAAATCAAAGGAGCAGAACAAAGAAGCTCTTGAAGAACAAGAACATGAAGTGATCAGAAACAAGTGGAAGAAGGAAGAAAAGGTGAAGAAGACCTAAGGAAACAATATCTGAAAAAGGGAGAACAACATCAGGTTGAGGTAAATATTTTAAAAGGTAAATTAGAAGAAAAGAATAAATTGTTGTGATTTCAAGATAGTACTAAGATTTTCGATGACATTCTTGGTAGTCAAAGATCCCCTAGTATCAAGACTGGTCTTGGCTTTCATGAATCTGTTGAAGGTGAATCCAGTTCACAAGGTGAGGCAAGGAACTCCAAAGAGAAATCTAAAATGATCAACAAAGAATTGAGAAGTCATCCCCATCAACAATCAAGGAACGAGATTTTTACTCCTCCACTGAATAATGTTGAATGCTATGTATGTCATAATCTTGGACATGTTGTAGCCAGATGTAGAAGTAGAATGGTTCAAGAGCATCACAAAAGATCATCACATCCGAGGTACTTCAGAGGATATTGCTTTGCATGAAATGCATATGGACACAAAGCATTTGATTGCAATAGAAGGAACATGAAATATGTAAGATGTTATTCGTGCAACAAACTTGGACACAAAGCAAGGGAATGCAAGAGCAAATTTCAAAGTTCAAAACAAGAGGACCATACATCATCACAGTTTCAGAAGACAAAATTAGAGACAGAAAGGTGGGACATAACTCAGTTAGCTGACATAACAGACACAGGGGATACTGAAAGTGAAGAAATTCAGTATTCCATCTTGCATACGCTGATATAATGAAGATAAGTCGCGTATATACGCAAGTTACAGGCTGCAAAGTCGTGTATATGGAGATGAGGAGAAAGGGCAGCAGAACAAACTCAGGGAAAGGTTTGGTCATGATAAGAGATGGTTGGCACTGGCTCAGGGGGAGCATATACTTCAAACAATGCATTGTTGGCATGTGTTTAGAAGTTGGTGATGATGCTTATGTAGTTAAATGATACATCCTGTTGGTTGATCAAAGGAATGGTATTGCAGGTTTAGATGCTGATGCTTATGGTGCAGATCATATATGATGAATGATAGTCATGATTTTAGTGCAGGTCCTAAATCCTTCATTTGCTCAGGGGGAGCGTGGATGGATTGATACATCTTGGCATATACAAAGGGGGAGCTCATTCAAAGATTTCAGCAGGTACTCAGGGGGAGTATGGACAGCAGAAGGTATACGATGGAAGAGAATATCTTGGTCCGCCCTTTGCCCTTGATCTCAAACGGGGAGAGTGACTTGGTATGGTGGTTGCCATCAAGTCCAAAGGGGGAGATTGTTGGCATTATGATTTTGTGTTGTCCTTGATGGCAACTCACTCAGAGGACAGATCATAGTGCAGCAAGTAAATAAAGAGATATACGCAGGTTGACCGTGAAGAAAGGGCGTATATACGTGGGTTAGCGAAGCAGAATGGGCATACACATATACACGCGGGTTAATAAGAGTAAAGGCGCGTACATGTTGGAAATCATGGTTTTGGTCCGTGGTATTTGGTCCATAGTATTTGGTCCAAAGTGATGACCCCATGTATTGGGTTCATGGTATTGTTTCTACATGGTTTTGGACCATGGTATTGAGAGAAGCCTAACCTATATAAGGAGAAGATCATTAGTCCAAGAATAGGTGAAAAAGGTGAGCAAGGAATGAATGTCTGACGAAGTGCGAGGATCTAGTATTGCTGGTTATCGGTTTGTGCTACTTGGATTGGGTTGATATAACAACGAAGGTACAAGTAATTATCTTTAGATCTGTACGCGGGTTGTATGAGGTGAAAGTGCGTATACACGCGGTTTTGGTATAGTAAAGTGGCGTATGCATTATGAGATTTGGTATTTCAGGTGTTGTTGATTCTACTGGTTGTTGCAGAGTTCTGGGCTCTCGTTTGCGTTCTGTGTTTTTGATGACAGGGTTTCATTGATTCAGTTTTGGGTGATTTAGAGATTTATGATGCAAGTATAAGTGGATGATTGTATTGCAGCAGTGATTGTTTTGTACTTATGGATCCAGTCTGAAAATTGATGAAACGTGGTCCCTAAAGAAAAGAAGGTTGCAGCCTTCTGTACGTCAGCACCTACGTACTAGTATATCTGCTAGTACAAGAGCTAAGGGGGTTGTAGCTCCCTTCCAGAAGTAACTGGAAAACGAGAGAGGGTTGTAGCCCTCTGCAGGTTGTAGCCTGCATGCTGGTAAAGGACTGCACCAGTACATTGTAAAAGAAGTTTCTTATTAAAGGAAGAAAGAGACGAATTGCAGCAGGTGGTTTTCACCCACATTGGGTTTCCACCTTATATCATGGTGTTCATGTGTGCTTCTTATGTTTGATGATCTGTACTGTTTTACTACACCTGTTTACTGTTAATGTGGTTAATAATGTTCTGATGCATTTACTGAAGATAAGCTAACTGAATCTTAAAATTGCTACATATACGCTTGTTTCATTTAATACAGTCGCGTATATACGCGTATATCCTTAACTGAAGTCGCGTATGTGAATCTGAGTGTGAAAATGAAAAAGTTTTACTGATCT
>APFE031452773.1:0-35691 GCA_000404065.3 Pinus taeda
TTTCTTGAAAGTATCAAATACATCATATTTATTCTTAATACAATAAATCCAAGTTTTTCTAGTTGCATCATCAATAAAAGTAACATAATAACAAGAGCCACCAAGAGATGATACCTGAGTAGGTCCCCATACATCTGTATGCACAAGCTCTAATTTTTTTCTCTTCTTTTCTTTCCCAACTCTGAAAAATCTAACTCTCTTCTATTTTCCATAAATGCAATTCTCGCAGAAGTCCAAATCAACATTCTTCAAACCCGGCAACAAATTCCTTGAGTGAAGAATCTTCATCCCCTTCTCACTCATGTGTTCGAGCCTATGATGCCATAATGTTGCATTTGCTCCTTTGGAAGTTAAAGCATTAACAGAGTTAGAAAGGCCATTGCATAAATACAATGTACCAACCTTTTCGCCTTTTGCTATTACTAGGGCTCCTTTGGTGACCTTCCAAGCTTTATCTATGAAAGTTGTCACACAACCTTCACCTCCTAACTGCCCTGTTGAAATCAAATTTTTCTTTAGATATGGAACATGCCTTACCTCCTTTAGTAGCCATTGGTTTCCATTTTGCTGTTTTACAAGAACCTTACCCATTCCAAAAATTTTACAGGGTTTATCATTACCGAAATGGACTTGTCCAAAATCTCCTTGAACATAGTTATGAAAATATTTCTTATCAGGTTGGCATGGAATGAGGCCCCTGAATCTACCACCCAGGAATCAATGATATTTTCAAAAGAAATAATAAAAACATCTTGTAACACCTCACCTGTCACATTTTCTTCATGATTGTTTTCTTACTGTGCATCTCCTTCTTTTCCCTTCTGAGATCTATAGTCTTTCTTTAGGTGTCCTTTCTTTCCACATTTCCAGCACACTATCCCTGATATGGACTTGGATCTACCTTTCCTTGATTTACTGCGATATCCTGAGCTCTTTCCACTTTCCATTTTTCTTCCCCTAGACACTGCACTCAAAGCATTACCCAATGTCTCACCAGAGATTTTCCGTTGCATTTCCTCGCTAAGGATAGAACCGACAACATCATCAAACTTTAAAGTACTAGATCCAAACACAGAGTTACTAATGGCCATTACTAAACCATTCTAGCTTTCTGGCAATGAGGACAAGAATAACAGAGCTCTAACTTCATCATCAAAGTTTACCCCTACAGAACTTAATTGACTTGTAACAGTATTAAAATCATTTAAATGGTTTGCAATAGAGCCACCTTCCGACATCTTCATATTAAATAACAATTTCATAAGAAATACCTTGTTTGAGGCCGAGGGTTTTTCATATAGTTTTGCCAATGCCTTAATCAAACCCTATATCGTTGTTTCCTTCGAAATGTTGAAGGCGACCAATGTTGCGAGGCACAACTGTACTGTTTTGAGTTCTTTTCTATCGAGAAGGTTCCATTCTTCATCTGTCATACCTGTCGGCATCTTTGTACAAATCTTTTTGATACAGATATCTTCCATCTGCATCTTCCACAGTGAGAAGTTTTGGCTATTAAATTTCTCGACCCTAAACTTACCATATTTCGCCATTGCTCCCACTCGAACCAGGAACCCTTCTCTCCTGCGAGTTTGTCAGCCAATAGACTTCGGCTCTGATACCAGTTGTTAGAAAATTATATGTTACAGAGCAATGGAACACATAGAATATTGCATAAATATAAACATAGGAAATGCATAAACCAGAGAGACATAGATATATGTGGTTCACCCAGTTTGGGCTACGTCCACCCCGAACAGCCATTCCTTCCTTTCTATTGTCTAACAAAATGAAGAGACACAACCTACAACAGATCCGCTGTAATATCGTCTGTTTTCTCTCTCAGTCTCACCTCTCTGTTTCTCACTCGAAGAATACACATCTATTACACGGCCTCAATACAATTTCCTCATACAAAGAGAGGGGTTACCCTCTAGGGAAAAAAAAACCCTAAACTAAACATAAGTTCTACCGTCAGATCATCCGCCTAATGAACGGCCTAGATTGACTAGAAATTACTATACTTTTACAAGGCAATTTTACATCTGTTTTTAGCTTCGGGGCTGCTGCCCTTGAAACCCCTGCCAGGGGACCGTTGGCCCCCAGACCCCCCAACCGGGGGGGATTAGGCCCCCCGAACCCCTGCGGGGGGGGACAAGTCCCCCCCGCACCACCCTGCGTGGAGGGGTGTACAAAATTCCTTGGGTATACATTTGGTTGAAACAAAGACCTCTAAACAACCATGCTCCATACTCATCATCACTTACCACTCCTCCCGAGGGCTTCTTACTAGCCTTCTTGAGCAGACACGTTGTGGAAAAGTGTCCCAACTCATGACAATGAAAACACTTTATTTTCGACGTGTCCTCCTTCTTGCCACCCCCACAAGAATATAATTTGGAATGGGATGACTTCCCCTTCCATTTCTTTGCCTTACTAGATAAGGCATAATTCTCCTCATCACCATGCTTTTATGAGGATCCATCTATGGTGTTTCATCGAATCTCTTCCTGTAACAAGTCGGACCACAATCGCTCCCACTCTAGTAGCTTATCCCTCCCATTAACTTAGTCTTGGTAAATGTGCTAGCTCTTGGAAAATGCCAAAAGTGCTAGGCTCACCAGATTGTCTTCTGCAATAGTAATACCAACACTTCCAAGCTCATCCCAACATTGGGTAAACTTTGTCACTTAATTTGGAATTGAGTCGCCCTTCTCCATATTGATCTTTCTAAGCTTGTCCCTCAGTGCTAACTTCCTGTGGTCACTTCTATTTTGAAATAGGTCTATTAATTCCTTCCACATTGAAAATGGAGTTCCCTTACCATGGATATTTGAGACAATATTATCTCAAACTCCTTCTAGGATAATTCTTCTCACCTTTTCCACACACTTTCTCCATTCAACCAAATAGTAAGCATCATATGCTAGAGGCTTCAAAATATCATGATCTATGAATTACTTCTGCCCATTGTCTTCCAACACTGTCTCCATCCTATCCTTCCAAGCTATGTAATTTGAGATGCCCTCTAGGGCATACTCAAGTCTCAAACCGTAGAATGACATCTCGCTGACTCTGAAGTATGAAAATGAAAATTTGATTTCACCTGTACAGCAAACTCATATTCTCCTCTTCTATAATGCCTTTAGCTATGATGCCATGTATGTTTTTACTTGTAGATTCAAACTTCTTATGTAATATGTTAAAACAAAAGACTTGAATCTACTCTACTCATCAGTGGAAAAAAAAATTGATCGATGAAAACACTAAGAAGAAAAGTAAGAATTTCAATCACACATAACATACTATTTTTCTAGGAAAAGAAACTATTAAAAAACCCTGAATATCTATATTGCATTAACCAAAAGATATAAGAAGCAAATATACTGCTTGTTCAACTTGAACAATCTCTGCACAAGTACAATCTATCTCACTTCTTCACAAACTAACTCAAGACAACACTTATCCAAATTTGATGCCTGCCAAGCCCCTACTTCTTTGTGCAATTACTAAGATAATTAGCCCATATTTAATTGGGAAAATACCTCACCACAACTGTGCAATCCATCATAGGCCTTCTACTAATTGCATGCACCATCTATACAACTCATAAAATATACAACTGATAGTACATTGTCCCTGAACTCTAATCTCAATTGGGTCTTCCTTTAAACTGACATGCATGAGTTATTTATGAGTGAATATTTAGTTAACTAGTGGAGTAGTGAAGTTGTACTGAAGCTTATCCCCACTACTAGACCTCCTACTAGTTCCTCCAACTGTTTGAATTAGTTTAACTGACTATAACTCAGTTAGACTGAGATAATTAATTACATGTTAGGTCCCTATAATACTAGTGATTCCCCCATTACTATTGTCATTGTATCCCTTATTGTTATTATTATGCCCCTATTATCCCCATATTGTTATTAATGTGCCCCATAGAAACTCACTATTGTTATTGTTGGTTTCCTAAAATTTGGTATCAGGGCTTTAGATTCTAGGGTTTCACTACTCCAAATAGGTCATTGTGGCATTTTCACTATAACGTTTTTTTTTTTTTTTTGGCGATGTTTCAGAATCTAAAAAAAATACCATTTGAGCCGAGATCGTTCTGGACTTCAGGTCCGAATTTTAGAGCTTGTCTTGCTATATTTTCGAAGATATGATCTATGGAAATTAGGGTTTTTATAGACTCCCGAATTACATTCGAAACAGGTGACCTAGGGAAAATCATCATAATTGTTCTTCTGAGGATCAGATTGAAATTTCATTAGAAGTTTTAGAAAGAGGACGGTCTGTAGTTTTCTATATATCAATTTCAGATACTAAGGTTGAAACAATGACACATGGTACTTTGTACAAGTTCACTCTATTGAACTAGTGTATAATCAGGTAACCGTGGTAGATCTGGCATAACTCTTCCTTGGAGAATCCAACATTGATCTAACTTGCTGGGTTAGAAGGAGGACTCAAAGGGCTATTGCAGCACGTGATTTCAGATATTCAAGATCCACAATTATAGAGATACAATAGATTCACTATCGAGCTCTTACAAAGAGAAAAAAATGTGTGTAGTTTTTTTTTTTAATTTTTCATAAGATTGGTTTGAAAAATTAGTTTGAAGGAATTCAAAGGGAATAATGAAGAATTATTAGAATTAATTAATGCCTCGAAGAAAGAAAATGGAAACACCTAGTAAGCAACCTAAAATCTCTAGCATGACTTGTGAAGAAGAGGAAGAAATGCAACATGATATATCAAAATTACAAGACCAAGTACAAAAAATTTCACTCTCACAAAAGGTAACTGAAGCCAAGATGAATGGAGTGGAAGCTAATATGAATGGCATGAAAGTTAAGATGGATGGCATGGAAGCTAAGATGGATGGCATGGAAGCTAATATGAATGGCATCCAATTTAATATGGATGGAATGGAAGCTAAGATGAATGAAATAGATGCTAAAATGAATGGCATGGACGATAAGATGGAAGAATTGAAGATAAATTTGAATAATTTTCTACAAGAAATGGTTACTAATGGTGAAAAGGTAGTAAAGGAAACTCATGATGAGAACAAAAGAAATGTTAATCATGATTTCATAGACTCTAATGTTGGATTGAAGACCCACCATGTTGCAAAATCGATATGAGGAAGTTTGATAGCAAGGATCCCGGAACATGGATACTATATATGGAGTAATTTTTCGATCTCAATAATGTGCAAAACACACAAAAGGTACGTATGGAAACCTTATATTTGGAACCAAATCAGTTTGTATGGTATCAATGGCTTGCTCTCGTAAACAATTTATCACTTGGGCAATTTTTACGGAAGAATTGATGGCACATTATGAGGATACAAAAAGAAACACTTTTTTTAGCCAATTGATAAGTCTCAAACAAAAGGGTTCAATAATGGAGCACATTGAGGAGTTCCAAAATTTGAACATAAGGGTAAAAGATATTCCAGAGGAGCATAGGATTGATGTGTTCATAGGGTCTTTAAAGGATAATATCCAACATGATGTTCGCCTTTGGGAACCTGATTCATTAGAGAAGGCATTCAGGTTAGCAAGAAAAATGGAAAGCAAAATAATGGCAACCAGGAAGCATACCACTCACAACTATAAAGATGGAAGTGTTGTTGCCCCTAGTCTTCCACAACCTACAAGGTTGACACCACAAAAATTGGAAGAAAAAAGAGCAAAAGGGCTTTGTTACAGTTGTGATAACAAATACACTAAAGGTCATAAGTGTGTTAAGGAGAAGTTATTCTACATAGATTGTGAAGAGAAGGAAGAAAAGGAACAAGAAATGTCAAAAGAAGAGGATATACTCTAAGAACAAACAATAGATAAAGAAGAAATGAATCCGACCATATTTTGTAATGCATTGGCTGGAATTACCACTCCTCAAACTATCAAGATAGAAGGACATATCAAGAAGAAAAAGGTAATAGTGTTGATTGATTTAGGAAGTACCCATAATTTTATTCATTGTCAGATAGCCATGGAATTGAATTTCTTCCTATATCCAGCACTAGAGTGTCAAGTGATGGTTGCAAGTGGAGGAACCATAAATTTCTCTAAAAAGTGCCATAATATCAAGCTATCCATGGGAGAATATGTATTGAATAACCCAATGCTTTCCATTCCAATGGGTGGTGCTGCTGTTGTACTAGGAGTCCAATGGCTACAATTCTTGGGTGCAATAGCTTTTAATTTTGAATAACTTTTCATGAAATTTTGTGTGGAAGGAAAGGAAGTTGAATTAAGGGTATTACAGGGAAACCAAGAAATATAAGTAGCTCTAACGGTATGGAAAATATTCTAAAGAAGGAACAACGAGGCGTAATTGCACAATTATGTTCACTAGAGGTTCCCACATCGAAATAATCTATTACTCAAGATCTCCAAAACGTATTGGACAATCACCCCAAGGTAGTTAAGACTCCCAAAGGCCTCCCACCTATTCATGATCATGATCATTCTATTCATTTGATTCCAGGAAGTGTTCCTTCAAACATCAGGTTGTACATATATCCTTATGCTCAAAAGAGTGAAATTGAACGTATGGTTGCAGGAATGCTAGAGGCTGGTATAATTCAACCTAGTCAAAGTTCTTTCTCTGCTCTAGTAGTATTGGTGCACAAGAAGGATGGATCATGGCGCGTGTGTCTAGATTATGGGGAGCTCAACAAGCTCACTATTAAAGATAACTTTCTCATTCCTATCATTGATGAATTATTGGATGAATTGCATGGATCAATTTACTTCACCAATTTGGATCTTCATTCAGGATATCATCAAATCAGAATGAAGACTGAAGACATTCCGAAAGTAGCATTTAGAACTCATGAGGGTCATATGAATTTTTGGTCATGCCTTTTGGCCTTACCAATGCACCTTCAACATTTCAAGGTTTGATGAATTCAATTTTCAAACCATTCCTTAGAACATTTGTGTTAGTATTTTTTGATGATATACTAATCTACAACAAGTCTTGGAAGGATCATGTTGAACATGTTGACAGGGTGCTACAACTATTGGAGGAGAAACAATTATATGCAAAAAAGATCCAAATGTTTCTTTGGAGTACAAGAGGTGGAATATCTGGGTCATATTGTATCTCATGAAGGAGTTAAGGTAGACCCTAGCAAAATTAAAGCCATTAAGGAATGGATAATCCCCACATCCATAAAGCATCTGCGAGGATTTCTCGTGTTGACAGGGTATTATCGCAAGTTTGTTAAGAATTATGGGGGAATAGCAGCACCTCTAACAACACTATTGAAGAAAGATGCATTTTCATGGACTCCAGAAGCAACAAAGGCCTTCGAACATCTTAAAGAGGCAATGTGCCAAGCACATGTCTTAGCTACACCGGACTTCACAAAAACCTTTATTGTGGATTGTGATGCTTCAGGAAATGGAATTGGTGCTGTTTTAATGCAAGATGAAAGACCCATTTCTTTTGAAAGTCGTCCAATCAAAGGAAAGTTTTTACACAAAGCTATTTATGAGAAGGAATGTTGGCAACACTTCATGCACTTAAGAAATGGAAACCCTACCTAATGGGAAGACACTTCAAGGTAAAAACGGATCATGATAGCCTTAAATACTTTTCAGAACACAGATTATCCTCTGAAGAGAGTGGGTCACAAATATGTTGGGTTATGACTTTGAAATCATCTACAAAAAAGGGAAGCAAAATGTGGTGGCAGATGCACTCTCAAGAAAGGATGAGGATGTGGAAGCATTATTGTGCGCCATTTCTATTATCGAACCAGATTGGATAAACGAAGCAAGGGAGGAATTGAAGAATGATGAAGAAATGTGGGCACTTATTCGAAAGTTACAACAATATTCTAGTACATCTGATACATTTTGTTGGTAAAATGATTCGTTATGGTACAAAGATCGCTTATACCTCTGTAATAATTCCCAACTCAAACAAAAGATTCTTATGGAATTGCACACTTCTCCCTTAGGAGGGCACTGAGGATTTTTAAAAACTTACCACACAGTTAAGAAGGAATTTTTTGGGGATGAACTTAAATTGGATAATCAAAAGTTTGTGGTGCAATGTTTGGTTTTCCAACAAAATAAAGTTGAAACAATTAAGACCCCGGGTCTATTACAACCTTTATCCATTCCAAGCCAACGTTGGGAGGAGGTTTCAATGGATTTTATCACAGGTTTACCCAAGTCTGAGGGAAAGAGTGTCATCATGGTGGTAGTTGACAGACTTACCAAGTATGCACACTTTTGTGCATTATCACATCCATTTAAAGCCAGTACAGTTTCTAGTGCATTTATGGAAACAATTAAAAAGCTACATGGAAACCCAGATATTATTGTAAGTGACAGAGATCCCATTTTCACTGGAAATTTTTGGACAGAATTATTTTCTTGTCTTGGTACTCAGTTAGCTCATAGCTCATCTTATCATCCTCAATCTGATGAGCAAACTGAGATAGTAAACAAATGTTTGGAAGGATATCTTCATTGCATTATATCTGATAAACAGACACAATGGGTCAAATGGTTGCCTCTGGCTGAATGGTGGTATAACACTTCCTTCCATACAACAACAAAAATGACCCCATTTATGGCACTTTATGGGCATCAGCCACCATCTATCACATCATATTTAAGAGAAAATTCTAAGGTTCAGGCTGTGGAACATCACATCGAACATCAACAACAAGTCCTCCAACTCTTAAAGGATAACCTCATGTTGGCACAGAATAGAATGAAACAATAGGTAGATCAACATCGTAGCAAAATAAGTTTTGATGTAGGTGATTGGGTATTCCTACGGCTACAACCATATAAGCAAATGTACCTCAAGCAAGCTAAGAAGGATAATAAATTATCACCAAAGTATTATGGTCTGTACAAGGTGTTGCAAAATATTGGTACTATGGCATACAAATTGGAGCTTCCTGCACCTTCTCGATTGCACCTAGTTTTCCATGTTTCATGTCTAAAGAAGGTTATAGGCGACAAGCTCCCAGTTCAAACAATATTGCCAGAACTTGACGAGGAAGGAAAAATCATATTGGAATCGGAAGCAGTAACAGAAACAAGAACTCGACAGCTACGAAATCATTCAATTTCAGAGTATCTTATCAAGTGGAAGAACTTATATGCTAAAGATTCCACATGGGAGGATGAGAATTTTATGCAGAAGTATCCAGAACTACTCAAGTGTTGAGGACAACACTTTTTTGAAGGAGAGGGGCATGTTGGGTCCCTATAATAGTAGCGATTACCCCATTACTGGTTTCATAAAAGATAATCGATGGGGCTAGAGATGACTGAAATAACAACTAATTTTAGGCTAGGTATGAAGTGCAAGGATTTGACTTGAGTTTTTGGGGTTTTTTGTTGGAAAAAGGGAAAGGCAAATTTTGGGTCCGGGGATGAGGCCATATTTTTGCAGTGTTCTGGTTGGGCCAAGGTAGGTAGTAGCTTTGATTCTTTATATTAAATGAAATGGATAGAAAAGACTACTGAGGAGATGAAGAGGGCAAGAGGCTATCAAGAATCCTCTTCAAACTGAGGAAAACATTGAGAATTAAACAAAACTAAAAGGCAGAGCACAACAAACTCATGAATTCTACCTTTGTCACTGAATTTGTTTAATTTTAGAAGCAAAGAGAAGGTAAATGGCATACATAAAACATTAATGAATTTAAAATTTCTTGAAGAAAAATACCATCAAAGCACAGAGCCAAAAGGATCCCAACAAGTGTTGCAAAACGCTGGTCTTTCCTTTGCCAAAAATGCTGAAAAGTGAATGTACAATGAAGTGCCCAAGCAATCCCAAGTGTCCAACCCTGAAAATGGCTCAGAAAATACATGATATAGACCATCCTAACCCATTCCCATGCCTCTAGGGGTCGAGCTCATCATTCTAGGAGTTGTTTCAACCAATTCTAAACAAGGCACTGAAATCTAGGCAATCAAACAACTTGCCTCTATATGGAAGGAAACTGATTCATTCATTTAATTTTCACTTTTTAGTGAATGAATCCTCTAGAACAGTAAATATGTGCCAAAGTTACATCATAGTCATCAAGTTACATCAAGATTGATCAATAATTACATCAAAAAGCAAAACTAGTCAAAACTGGCCGAATTTTTGAGCTGAAGGGTGAAAAATAGGCCAAAATCCTCTATGCACCACGCCTAATTCTCTATGCGTAGCGCCATTTTTGAGATGATTTTGATGCACTTCCCAAAGTCCAAATTCGGCTCATGATAGCTTGTTGGAAATCCCTATCTATCGGCTTTCCAACCTAAGTGGAATTTCTGGATTTGGTGTCCATTTGCCCCTCCAAATATCCAACCTCCCAAGACTGCTTCCTGTGTGTCAAAATAGGGGCAGAGAGGTCAATTTTTGAGTTTTTTTGACCTCTTTGAGGGCCCAATACTTACCCAAATTTCTTGGCCATGAACAAGCAACCATAATTTTTAATGCCAAATCCAGAAATGCAAAGTTTTTTGGATTTGGAGCTCTCTAGAAAAAGCGCGCGCCACGTGTCGCGACGCATAGGGAGGAAAACCCTGTTTTTTAGTGCAAAAATTTTCAAAATGCAAAAATTGCTCCAAATTTCTTGAAATTTGGGTTGGACCTTCTCTCTCAAGAGATATGATGGGCCAAGGATGCATCGGCCAATATCCAGAGTCGATCATGCTCTTTTTTCCTCTTTTGCCTTTTGGATGCCTTAGTTTTGCCTTTAAATTCCTTATTCGTGCCTTCCAAACCTTGTTCCGTGCCATGTAGTGGAAAGCCATGTGTATCAACAATTCTTTTTCCCTATTGGCCATGTCCAGCAGTTTCTATAAGTGTATGTTGACTCTCTCGAGCCAAGACTCCTGATCATCATTAATCTCTTGCTCCAATGAAGTGAATTCAATCCTCCTCCTTTGGGCAGCTTGGCGATTCTCCTTGATGTTTTGTAACTCCATAATCACCTGCTGTTCTTGAAGCTACTTGTTTCTCTGCTCCAAGTATTTCATAGTCCACTTAGCCCTCTCCAAGTTGAGGGACAAGGGTTTGATCTCTTTCTGCTGCTCTTGGATGATCTCTCTAAGATTTGCACTTTGTGAGCCCATGTCTGCATCGTCATCCTGAACAAGAATAAAGTCCTGCTCACTTGAAGGCCCCTCATCCTACATTGGCCTCTTTCCTTTGTCCTGTACCTGTGGTGCCGATGTTGGAAGTGAGGCCCCTTCCACCCCAGGTGGAGATAACACTCGCTTTGCTGCTGCAAATAATTGTCTCGTGCCCTTCCGATAAGTAATGAAAATTGGCATAGTAGCAGTGTGAGTCTCATGGCCTTCATGCTGATAGGCGGATCCACCTGTCTCATGCCCAGCCTCTGAAGGTCCCTATGAAGCTATGGAAAACTCACGAGAGATGAAATCATCCCAAGTAATGCCCTGTAATCCAAGCTGATGAACCACGACAATTTTGATGAGAGTAAAATGGTAAATACTATTAAACTGCTGTTGAGGGGTCTTGTGTTGCACAAGGGTGGTCATCCTCTCTATGTTTCGACACATGAAGTAACTGATGTTCATCATCTATACCCAGGTAAAATGCATCAGCAGTCTAATGTGATAAGCATACAAGCGGGAGAACCGACCCTCACAACTGAAATACTTCATGATCAATTTCATTAAGGGAGCATATTCATCTTTAAGGTACTGAAATGGAAACACTCTCCTGAGTTGTCTCAAAAAGCCAAGCTTGATGTATGGTTCATAGTGCTGCTGGTCAATTTTCTACCTCTTGTTCCATTGCTCTCCAATGTTGGGTATGTCGGTTGCTAATGAAATGGATCTGGTGTTAGCGTGAAAGTGACACCAGCTAGAGTGGCCTGATCACCATGTAAATGTAGTACAAACAAGTGGGCCAACTCATGATGAAATTGAATATTAGCAACTTTCTCACAAAACTCATAACATGACTGCTGCTAGAAACAAGAGACAGCAAGAGGGCAGGCCTACAATTCAATAAGGGTAGTTGGTTCTTCTCTGATATGTCTGCCACCTTTATGAGGCCTTCGGGGTGCATGTTCCTCCATGGGTGAGTCACTTTGGGTCTCCACTTCATAATCAGATGAATGATCAGATGCCATAACTACTGATAGACAAATTGGCTTGAAGAAATAGGTGTTGATGTATGAAAACTATGTTGGACTGCCTTTTGGTGATGTGCTTGACCTCTGTCACCAAGGGGAAAACAGTGAAACAAGGGACTGTTAGGAGAGGGGAAAACTAGTGGGAAATTTGGGAATGTTGGGTAGACTTAGTTAGGGAAGTATGGGATGTTATGGGAATTTTGTATAGGGTTAGGAGTTTTTGTATAGGTTTAGGGTTAGGGGATTTTACATTAGGAAATTTGGGAAAGGGGATTCAGCGTAGAGGATTTAATGAACTTAGGGGAATAGGGGAACTTAGGGAATGATGAGATAAAAGACAATGAGATGAGGGAAGGAGTTTGGTGACAAAAAAGTGATTTGAAACCCTAGCAGCAAGTTTCCTTGTGGTATTTTAAAAGGTAGGGTTTGATGTTTTTGTTTTAACCATTACCATCCATCAACCACCACACCCTAGCACAAACTTGGATGAAACACAAAGATGAAGACTCTACTTGGAAAATTCGTGCAAGTTATTGGCAATTTGGAGCAATTGTTAACAGTTTTGGGCCTTTAGTTGTATGCGCCACGCAACATACCCAATGCACCATGCCCGTGTAAAATAACACTGTGTATTCATGCCCAGTGCATCGTCCCTCCTGCTCAATGCGCCGCGCTGGCCAATTTTTGTCCAAATTCACCCAATTTCTCACTTGTTCACCAAATTTTCTCTATCTTGCTTCTATTTTTGCAAATGACCTTATGACATGAAGGAATAGCTTATAGACAAAGAGCTTTTAACATTTTGGCTCATGAAACCCACTTTTACATTGTTTTCAAAATGACTTGATTTCAAACTTTGTTTTTTGGACTTTTTCACCTTTTGGCTTTGTTGATGAGCTGAAATTTGCTTGTTTTTTGTAGGTGTTGGAACTTCTTAGGCTAAGGAAAGAAACCAAGTGCAGATGAAGGAATTTGCAGTGAAGAGAACAAAAATTAACATGATTTTAGTACAATAAATGCTAAATACTTTGTGTTTTCCTCAAAATAGAGTTTTGAGGAAAAACACATTTTCGAACAGTTGTCAATGAAATTTAGTGATAAGGAAACCTCCTCATTCCTGTTAGTGATTATTGGACACTTCGACAAATTTATTTGATGAAACCCTAAAGGAACCCTGACCTAATTGACCATGAAACCCTAAAGACAACATTTTGCAAATTTTAATGAAAAGAAGATTGTATATGCCTTTTTAAAAGAACAAACATGAACCAGCAGGTAAACGACATGAGGGACATGAGGAAAACCACTCTCGTTAGATGATCCATGTGCCTAATGGAACACAGATGACTGGGTAGGACTCCTAAAAATAAAATGCAACAAAAGAGGTTTTGATCTCTGACGGAGGGCGGAACAGACCGACTCTAACAGGAGGGAAATGAAAAGAGTGAGGGAATAGAGCTAGGGAATTTATACACAGTCCCAGCTATGAATGCTACCAAAAGCGTAGTGTAGGGCTATGTTTTAGGTATAGAAGGTTTTAGGAATGAGAGTGAGGGGGTGTCAGGGTTTTAGGGTGTGTGTTTGAGTGTGATGAAGGATAAAATGTATATGAATAGGGTTTGTAGTCTTGAAAACATGAAAAGGAGGACTTCCCATAGAAAACACAATGAGGTAGCTTGAGACCAATTAATTGGAATGTCTTTGGCCATAAGAATGTCGAGGAAGTGGTTGGTGATGAATGAATCTCTTTAGCAATGAAATGAGTGAGGAAATGAGTTATGATGGTATTTTACAGCTTGTAGAAGTCATTTTCTTTCCATAGTAGTAGGGTGGCCCACACTATGTCTTTTTCACTTTTGATTTTGAAAAAATGTAGATTAGGAACATTCAATGCAATTTTGGAGCATTAGAGCTTATTACATCATATTTGAAATGATTTTTACTTTGAAATAATTTTTTTTTGACAAATTCCTTATTACTACTTTATTTTCCAAATTTATGAATGAAATGACAATTTTGATGAATTTAACACTAATAAGCTAATGGAGACACTGAGCTGAATGAAGACCATGGTGACATGAGTGAGATGATGATGATGATTTTTTCAATGATGCAACATCCAACTGAGTGATGGTGGTGACTAGACCATGAAAAGTTTGAAGGAACAACAACAAACCTAGACACATTAGCCAGTGACCAAATTTATTTTAAAAACATAGTGAAATGATAAAATTTGACTTTGAGACCCCATCAAAAACCTTGTAAGAGCATATTTGATAACTATTGACAGGAATAAATGACTGACATTAATAGACTATAAGGCCCATGGTTCTATGTGTCTACTGAAGATATTTGAGCTTGCTCTGAATGGTTTGTGATAGTTGGATGGCCTTGTCGGTCCATGGCTTTGTCCTTGATGAAATAATAAAGGCCTTCCAATGTAGCTCATCAATTTGTGTCTAAATGAATTTCCCTTCCTGAAGCCTTGTGAACCTTTGCATAGGTGCTAAGGTTTGCACTGTCACCCTGACCTCATCAAACTGCAATTTCTTTTCTCGGATGTCTTCTTTGATTGTCTGCAAGTGTGGGTCCTATTGCAGCGAGGTCCACTTCTCCATTGTTTTCTCAAAAAATTGGTTGTAGTCCTTGATTGTAGCTTCTAGAGTGGTCATTTCTACTTTAATATAAGCCTCACGTTGCTCTCTAACTTCCAGAGGAGTGGTTGGCTGTAGCTTTAGTTGAAGCTCTAAAATATGCAACTGCAGCTCAAAATGTACCTTTCCAATTTCTTCCTTGGATTCCTTCATCGCAGTATCTAACTTGTGAGCTTTCTCTGCTGAGGCCGCCTCTACTATAATTTGGAGCTCAGGGAGCTTGCTGCATACTTGGGTAAGGGCTACCTCTAGTTGTTGATTGCACTGCATCACCTTGTAACGGACCTGCAAGGACTACACTTTCTCTACAAAAATTTGTTGATTGTTAGTTTTTACCTCGTTGATAATCAACAGGTCTCTTTTTTCTTGGATGCGGAGTTCATCTGAAACTCCTTGGTTCAACTCATGCAAGTTCTGGATAGGTAGTGCTGTAAGGTTGTCTCGGATGTGATTCTTGCAATGGTACTAAATTTTGGCTTGCTCACTTGATCTGCACTCACTTGTCCCACACTTGCCTGGATCACCCCTGTCTCGACCTGCAACTTCATGCCCTGTTGCACTTTTTCCAATACCTGGTAGTACTAGTCCTCGATGTGTCCCCATATAATTTTATTGGTGGAGTGGACAACATCACCTATATCATCAAGTTCCTCCTCTGGGAGGACTGATGGTGTCTTACTCGAAGATTTATCAAATTTCTGTTTCTTTCAAGGTCTCGTCGAACTTTGCTTTTGCCACTTCCTGATCCTGAAGGGAGACTCTAAGTCCTTTGATTTGAGATAGGGGTCTGTGCCCTCTTCTTATTCATCTCTAGTTTCAACCTCTACATCAGTGCGCTCTGTCTCAGGTTCCTCGAGGTCAATGGTGACCTGCGATGTTATTGCTTGCACAAATTTTTCTTTCTACGCTTCCTTCTCTTTTGTAGAAGCCTTTGCCTTTTGTGCTTCCTTTTATTTTGTAGAAACCTTCTATGCTTCTTTTTTTTTAGTAGAATCCTTTTGTGCTTCTTTCTCTATGTCTTTCTTGACCTTTGTTTTCCATGTATCACCTGCTATGACCTTACTTGTTCTTACAACTTTTCCATATGGGGTGAGCCAATCACTCAACCATTTGTTGCTGACCCCCATAATGTCATCCTTCGCGACGAAAGATGGCAACTTGTGCCATATTCCTGCGGCATCCTTCTTCATGTGTATGGATAGATTGTGAAAATCTTCTTTGGAATATGTGATATTTGTGTACGGCATGAAGACTAGGTGACAACCGTGGCCGTTGGTTGATCACCATCCTCAATTCTAACTTGAACAAGACCTAAAACATCTTTTTTCAATGACACAGTCAAGGTCCTTTGTTGCCCATAGCGAGGCGAATTTCGCAGCCTCACACAATTCTGGATCTGGCGTTGGGAACTAGCTATCCTAAGGCTTCTTCAATGCGGTCAATATCAATAACCAGATGTAGTGGAATGCCTTCCAATCCTCCTAAGCTTCAAGGAAATACTCTAGGAACTGGTGACATAGGTACTTTTCCCAATTGAATTAGACCCCTTGGATACATTGTGTAGCTAAAGATACCACTCGTTCCAACACTTCGTCAGCACGACACTTTCGCGTTATTTTTCCTACCAAAATCTATGCAGCAAAATGAACAGATCCATCAAAGATAGAGCTAATGGTGTAGCCTCGTGACTCCTTCACCAACCTGAAGTCACTCTTCATCTGATCCACGAGCTTCTTCTGCTATGACTTCCCCATAAAAGCGTCTGCGGGGTTCGTGCCCTGATAAGGTAACAACCTGATTCTTGTGGACCAGCATCTTGTCAATTGGAATGGGCCCATTAGGGGATCTTTGAGGTCTAAAATGGGCCTCCTAAGAAAAATGTACAACCAAAATAAAATTTATAAGAACTAATAGGATTCAAGATGATGATGTCAACCATTGGGGATGATTCACCATTTTTGGAGTAAAAAAGTAAAAATATTAAAAAATAATAAAATAATAAAACTACTTTTTCAACTCATATTTTCAACTTATCTTCATAAGGTTTTACTCAAATTTTGATAAGGAGTACTCATTAGATGAAAAATTTAATTCCTCATCCAAGGAGTACCTATGCTACATACTTTCTATGGACCCTACGACACGAAAAATGAGAAATACATGAAACGACAAGATTGCAATCACGTTTTCCATGTATTTCTCATCTTTCATGTAGCAAGGTCCATCAAAAGTATGCAGCATGGGTAATCCTTGGATGAGGAATAAAATTACATATCCAATGAGTGTTTCGTCTCGAAATTTGAGTAAACCCATGGGGAGAGAAGTTGAAAGTATGAGTTGAATTTTTTTTTTCCCTTTTCCCTCTAAACTTTGATGATGTAATCTAATATTATTTTATTGTTTTGACTGTTATTTTATAATTTCCTTAGGAGGCCTGTTTTAGACCTCAAAATCCCCTAATGCCTCCTAGCCAGAGGCACCCATCATGAACAAATGCAAACAATTGACGCACACAGGTGGTGTTAATTATGTTATGGCTGAAGTGTGGAACATATAGCATGTTGACCAACCCTATGCACTCAATCCTGGCCACACACATCATTGGATCAAACCTTGTGACTCCCACCTCCTCATAGTAGACCGACTTCAAGTATTTACTGGTTCTAACTGCGGAAACTTTGCATGATCACCCAAATCGTAGTCCTCCATCTTTAGAAATGGTACCCAGGCCAATAGGTCGCCCTCAACAAGTACCTTCTTCAGTAGAAATGACATAAAAACCCTATATTTCAGCGTGTCAAGGTCCTTAGTGATTTTGGCACTGGATTTTCTAGGGGGTATATATGGCGACAACCGAGTAATTGTATCTGCTTCCTCTGCGTCAATATCTTCAACCCCCATAGTCAAATCCTCTTCATCTAGGTCTAAGGGTTTTGTTGGTTGGTTGCTTTTAACCATCCGACCCTTCTGTCTAACCTCAGGGGGGTTTTTGCCCAGTGATTTCTGAACTAGAGCTTGATGTGGCTTCTTCTACTTCTTCTCTACTTCTGTAGAGGTAGTAGGTTTAGGCCTCAACAACCTAGGCATAGTGGTAGGGACTAGTGGTGTTTCAATCATCTTATCAATGCTCTGCCAAAATAGTTTCTTCTATCACTCAGACAAATCTACCTCAAACCTAAGCCCCTTCTGTGAAAGCTCCTTCTCTACCTCTTGTGAATCTCATCTAGACATGCAACAATCATCTTGGCTCAAACTTAGGCATGAAAGCTCAAGGCAATCTCTCTGGAAGAAAAGTGTTCGAATGTGGAGCGAGATGTTGTATTTATAGCCATTTTTGGATTCAAATCGATTGATTCCCTCTAGATATCCTTCATTAATGCTCTTTTGGCCACAAATTTCTAAAGATATTCTCCTTAAATGCTTACCCCCCCTCCCTTTAATGGTAAAATAGCCATCCAATTACCTACAATGTTTTCAACGGTTACTTTTTGGCCAGGCTATGCAGAGCACACCTTGCCAGTACAACTCCTTCATCGCAGTTCCCATCTGTGCCTTTCTCCTAACTGTTGTGCAACCCAATATCTTTGCCAAACTTTTCTCTTGGATGCATAGTTTATATTCTTGCACTTCCTTGCAACTACATGAAGTACTAAGACTATCCTGCTTCCATATAGTCATTGCCTAGGGGCAGGATCACCTCTGTACAACTTCAACCGGCTCCCATTGATTCTTCTTGGAAATAACTCCCCATTCAGCTTCACGATTTGAATTGCACCTCTATCCATAATCTCCTTGACGATGTATGGTCCTAGCTAATGCATCTAAAACTTTCCTAGACACATAGTAAACTTGCTATCATACATTACCACTAAATCTCCATTTTTAAAGGTGTGTTGCTTAATTTGGTGATCATGCCATGCCTTTTCGCGAGCCTTCTGCACCTGCTGATGAAAACCTGCCAAGAAGTGAACTTATTATAACTCAAGTATCTACGGGAGGTGTTCTTCCATTATATCCTGATCTGCCATCTCTGTGACTACAACAATCCTCAAACTGGGCACTATGTATTCCATTAGCATCACCGCTTCTTGTCCATAAACCAGTTGAAATGGTGTTTGTCTAGTCAACTTCTTATAGGTAGTTCTATATGCCCAAAGAAAAATTGGTATGCGCACATCCTAATAATTCCTATTCGCATTACAGATTTTCGACAAAGCATTCTCCAAGATATTATTGAAAGCTTCAATTGTTCCATTTTCTTGAGGATGATACAACATGATTTTCTAATGATACATCTAGAATTATTCAAGCAAAGCAACAATCGTTTCATTCAGGAAATGTGAACCCCTATCACTCATCAAAATATTAGGACAACCAAACCTAGACATAATGTAATCAAATATAAACTTCGCAGCTGTAATTGTGCTACAATCCTTCACGAGCTGTGCCTCAGCCCACCTGGTCAAGTATTTTGTCACCGTGATGATGTAGTGTGCTCCTGTCTTCATTCCTAACGGATTAATAGTCCCACAAAATCTATTAATCATTTATCAAATGCCTGTAATGAGAATTGCATGTTCAGAGGCAATTCATCCCTTCGTGACGACTTCCTGGTCCTTTGAGAGACATCACATGCACTACAATATTCCTTGAAATCTTTGTGCATAGTTGGCCACCACAATCTAGCTCGTACGATCTTCTACGTAGTCTCTCTTGCAGTATAATGTTCTCCAACAACTCCTCCATGTACTTCAACGAGGATACTTTGTCTTTCATAATCTGGTACATACCTGCATAGAACTTCATCCGACCCCATTTTATACAAGTGCCCTACAATTATGGAAAAATCCATAGCCCCAGCCACCAATTCCTTCTTCTGCTACATCGTATATCCTTCAGGGGCTACACCTATAGACAAGAATTGGATGATATTTGCAAAATGTTCATTTGCAATGCGCACAACAAAGATCTACGCATCAGGAAATCCGTCATCAAGACTGGCAGGTTCTTCACCATTCACAATCATTGAAAGCTGATCAGGTCCAACATTTAATATTCCCGGCTTCACAATTACTTCGAAAATGTACTCCTAAAATAATGGTAGCCACCTACAAATCCCCCCCTGCTAACATAGGCTTGTTGACCAGGTACTTCAACGCTAAATGGTCTGTATAAATTTTGAAGTGCATAGCCAACATATAACGCCTAAACTTCTAGAGCGCATATACCATCGCTAACCCTTCATTCTCCATGGTGGAATGATTATTTTCTGCCTTCGACAACTTTCTGCTCGCAAATGCACTCAGATGGTTGATATCCCCTATGCCTGTTTGGGTTAAAACTGCTCCTAACGCTATGCAAGACACATCCACATGTACATCGAATTTTTTCTTCCAATCGGGGAACACTAGAATATGTGTTGTGACCATCTTTTCCTTCAAAACATATAAGCTCTTTTCGCAATCATCATCCCAACAAAATGTCGCATCTTTCTTCAATAATTTCTCCATGGGAGCAGTGGTTTGTGTGTATGCCTTAATAAAATTTCTATAGTATCCTATATGGCCCAATGTTACACACAACTATTTTACGTTCCTTGTGGCCTATAAATTGATAATCATTTCAATTTTAGTAGGGTCCACCATCAACCCTTGCTTACAAACAACATGGCCCAAAAGTATCACATATGGTATGCAAAATATACACTTCTTTAGATTTAGGGAGATATGATACTTCCTACAAGTATCCAGCATTATGCGAAGACTTGTAACATGATTTTTAACTAACCGAAACACCTTCCAATCATCAAAGTAGACCTCCAAAAATTTATGAATAAATTCTTTAAAGGTTGCGACTACCAGCCTAGAAAATATCGCAGGGACATTCTTAAGTCCAAAGAGCATAACTGTATACTGAAAAGAGCCCCATTCTGTGGCAAAGGTAGCCTTACTTTGATCTTCTAGCGTGATCTTGATCTGGTGATATCCTGAGAATCCATCTGTAAAAGAGTAATCTTTTTGACCACCAATGTTCTCCAAGACTTCATCTGTGAATGGTGTATGGAATGGATCATGCACACAAGCATCATTTAACTTCCTTAGATATACATAGATTTTGATTTCACCCTTTGTCTTATTCTCTTGAACCACCATAGGACTAACCTAGTCCGATTCTTCTACATGCTCAATAATTCCTACTACGAGCATCTTATCCAACTCTTCATGCACCTTGTCTTTGTATTTAGGAATTAATCGGTATGGTGCTGCTTGACTGGCTTCACATCTGGTTTCAGATTGATATTCATAAAACCATTATCACCTACTATCCCTTTGAGATCAGAGAACTTTGTTGGAAACAAGTCCTGATATTCTCGCAATAACTCCACGACCTTGTCAATTGTATCCTCATCCCAGTAATCACCTATATTCGTGAACTTTAGTTGCACTTTCGACCCAATGTTCACTTGCTTGGTCTTTAATGGTTTTGAAATATTAGGGACATCTACCTTAGGTGCAATGACTTTGTGCTATCCCTCTGACTTAGGGATATTGATATTCCTCAGACTTTCCTCGCCTTCTTCTATGGTAACATTGTATCATTCTAGGGCATGGCGCAACTCTGTACTCTAGTTGGGTTATACCCATGTGGCAGGCTCTACAGGTGTTTTGAATATCACATCCTTGATCTCCTGTAATGTTTCATCAATACACTCGAATTCATCCTCAAAACTAAAGGTTAGCAGAAAGATTTCCTTCAGAATGTCCCACTCCACAGTTCTGTGTTGCAACTTTGTTTATAAATACCAATTCATAAAAATAGTATCCAAGGTTTGGTAGATGTAACCATTCATTCTTTTGTTCCTCTCCCCATGTTTTTGTCCAATGATCTGGACGCTTGTGCAGATCATCTTTCCCTATATATTTTTCAGTAATGTGAGTATCTTCATAGCCAAATCACGACTTCATCATCCCTTGGTATTCCTTCCAATCTACAAAGTTGTTCTTATGTGTACCCCACCATCTGACAGGCATAGCTCTCAACACGATGTCTAATTCTTGGAACAGATTCTCCTCCGATACATCCCTTTCAAATTTATCAAGAAAAAACTTTACATCTTCAAAGCCACAATAATATGGTAAATTGTGTACCTCAGTGGATATACACCAGAGTGATTTAGTAAGTCTTTTGCATTGTAGCACTAATAATTCATGAAATATATTCTGCCAATTCTCAAGCTCCTCATCTGAATCTGAGTAGCAGGATTTGTCCTTTTCCTAAGTAATTCTTTCATCCTTCGTAGGATTGATTCAATCCTCATTCCACATGGTAAGCTTATAGATTTGTTCAATATCATCCTCCTCATAGTAATCTTGGATTGGTTCAGTATACTGTGCACCCTCTATTGGATCCAATGGAATAATGACCCATAGTTCCTTATTCTCAAACATCATGTTGTACTTCAGGTTGATGACCACATTCATGTTAAATTCCCAATTGATTCCAAGCAACGCCAGGTAGGGATTACTATCATCCACTATTTTGATTACCTCAGAATCAGTTATAGTTCATATCCCTTCAATGTCTATAGTTACTCCATGTAGGCATCCCATAGGAATAATATTCTGTTGGTTTTTCATTTGCAGCTGAATTGGGGATCACTGTAGCGCCAGATTCCCCTTTTTTCCCAGGTTTATTTAGGAAAAACATTCGCATTAGATCCAAAATCTATGATCACCTAGTCCATTTCAAGTTCTCCAATTTGTGCAGTCAATCTCATCTCTCGACCAACCCTTTTCTTACTTCTGTCTACTTTATGCATTGTGCACTGTTTAGGTAGTGTCTTACCCTTGCTAGCATAGTTATCTATTAACTCTTGCATTCCCTCTACTACTTTCTGGTTCGTTAAGAGCTTCATGCATGTCTATAAGAAGGATGTCAATACTGAAGGATCTTTTTCCTGCACAACAATAAACTCTTCTGGCTTTTTGGTTCGTGCACTCTGATTATTTGATGTGGAAGCTCCTAAATCCATAAAACTCTTCTTCGCCTCCATAAATTTTTCTTTTGCCTTATGCAAATCAAATTTAGTATCTTTGTCAACAACCCTGGGTACCCACGGATTCTCTTCTGGTTTATTTCTTGTAGCTTTATCTTCCTTGGTAGCTATACCATTCCATGTAAATCTATTAACACTAGGGTCATCCTTGCGTGGTTCTAATCTCATCATCTAGATGTTCTGAGTGGATTGCTGGTTCTTCTAAATTCACCTTCACCTTCTGCTTAATTTCTTTGAGCTGAGTCACAGACTGGGCTTGAGACTTAGGCCTTCTAAATTCATTATTCAGAGCATCTTTTTTGTCTTTAAATGATGCAACTGGATGAGTTGTAATTTACTTAATATACCAACTTAGTGCCCTATCTTGAAATGTTGTGACCGACTACGTTTTCTTCATATCATCATTTGTTATCTACTGTGACTTCCACACAACATCTAATACAAACGAAAATTGATCAGGGTCTTCTATCCCCAAACCCCTGAATATAGGCATCTTCATAGTGCTCACCATACTGAATAGCGGAGGTGGAGGTGGAGGCATAGGTGTGTGAGGTGGAGGTGATGGCAGAGGTGGAGTGGATGGATGTGGTATTCCCATAGTGCCTTGATATACTGACTGCGGTGCACCTCTAGGTGTCTTTGGACTACTACTTTCTTCTTCGTTGTTGGATGCTCACAACAGAGAACTGTACTCAACAATTGTATCTAGATCATTTCTGAACTGTTTCCTGCTTCGTGTACCTCCCATTGAGCCTCTTCTAAACATCAATTTAGTGGCATAACCCATTTCTTGCACAATAGAATTTTAATCCATGTTTTAAGAGACTTTAGATACTCATCTCTTTGTCCCTTGAAAAATTGGTGTTCAACTTTGCTATAACTAGTAGACGTATCAATCGCGAACTTAGTAATAAATCTATGCAAAATACTATCGATCCAATAATCGGAAACCCTCACAATCTTGTTTTCTAATCCTTCCAGGTGCTTCACTAACTCTGGAGTCCACAAAATAGGGTTATGTAGCTTCCAGGTAGGCTGACAGTTCACTAATTTAGCCAACCATTCATATAATTCACATGGAAAAGAGCAAAAGAAAACTTTGTGTTCCTCTGTATATAGATATCTCTGCAACCACTCTTCTTTCGACAGGCACAAATTCTTGTTTTCTTTAGCTGCAAACTCGTGCAAATTTTGATCTATCCACTTTTCAATCTCCTTCGTAGTCAGCATCCACTTATTCCACATCATACATCCTTAGATAGATCACGGTCTTGGCAACAAAACCATTTGTTGGCTTGAGGGGGCTTGGACCCAGGTTCAAAGTTAGTTGCGCTAACCAACAAATCCATACACTACCAGCCCTTTTAGCAACAACCCATGTAATGCAGGCTACAATATCACCCGAGGCAGTATTGGGGGATGCTAGAACCAAGTTTCTGCATCCAGAGGACTATGTGATGTGTTTATGCCAAACTTAGGGCTTTATCTTAACTTTCATGAACCCTAACCCTTAATACCTATTAACAGATTTATGTCCTTTTCTGATTGCACTAAACATGAATAACATCATATAAATAAATAGATATATGTCTTCGCGACTCTATTAAGTACTTTTCCTAATCAAATGCATTCAACAGATCATAAATAAAGTGAATTCAGAGATAAAAAATAATATGCAGATGCATAGATATTTCTTCAATATAGGTATTTTCTTATGCTTCAGATCTTCAATTACAACTCTTTCCAACCCTGCGCACACAACTGCAGGGGCATGCGCACTCAGCTACGGACTTACCAAGGTCTCCACACACATAGCGGCATGAACGTTCTCGTTCACCCAAGTACAAAATAGATAATATCATACTCAAATCATGCACTATTCTTTCTTCACCATCTTATGACTCTTCTATGACTTCCTTTTATATTCTTTTTCATTACATTACCATGGTTTGCGAACCATGGGCGGTTCTCAAAACAGTTTGACTCTAACAAACTAAGGGGATTTGACCTTCTTAAAGTCCCTTTGACTCCTATCAACCTGCACTACTCATGCTCCTCTCCTCAAAATGCAGAGACTTTACAATATTTAACAAAACTTAGAAAATTTTGACCCAGGGGACCCTGTTCCAATAATGGATGCTTGTGTTTCTTATGATGATTATTCATGATTTTTATGATTTCAGTTTATTGTTGCTTATATGATTTGATGAGCTAATGTTGTGAATATTCATAGATGATAAACATTAATGAAAATGTTTAAATTGGTGAAAATTGATTAAATACCATCACTACTGATTCACCCCCCTAAGTAGTGAATATATTTCCAAAAGGGATTATTGACACCAGAGGATTATGCAAGAAAATTCTTGGAATTGATGAGGTATGTACCTTATATCAAGGATGAAAAGACTAATATATATAGATATTTTAGTGGCTTACCACCTGCATATCAGGAACAAATAAAATTCAATGAAACAAAGATGTTGGAGGATGTTATTCAGAAGACCAAGCACTATTATGAACAATTTAAGCATAGGAGTTAGGTCCTTACTAATTAGAAGAAGATATGTAGGGGGAATTTCAAAGGAAAATGGAAAAATACCTCATGATATAAACAAGGGGGAAAGAATGAAAATTTTAATGCTTCTACCAAGAAGGCATATCAATAATAGCCCACAGAACCAATAATACTAATGAACTAGCCGAAGGGTCAAGGAAAGGACCTGTGCAATGTTAGACTTATCAAGAAATTTCCCTCAATGATAGCAGACTAGTACAAAGCTATACAATGTTCAGGAGGAAACAACTATGAATGATGTAGCGTAGAACATCCCTAGGATTTATGCAATACTTGAAAATAGATATGCAAACTAGCAAGATATGGTTCTTCCAATGGAAGTTATGGTAAAAACATTATCAGTATCAATTTTATCCAAGTTCTCTCTACAATTATGTCAGTGCTATAATTGTGGAAAATTGTGAATTTCTAAGGAAAATATATGAAGAATTGTGGCTTGTTCAACTAACCACTTTGACCAAGAGACAAGTGACAAATTCGATTGAGTCATGCCCCATGGATTAGGGTGGGATGACCACTTCAACTAGAATAAATTTGCTACAATTAGGTTCATATGATGTTTTGATCAATATGGACTAGTTATCTACCCATGGGACCAAGGTTGACTATTATAATAAGACATTGGAATGCCTTATCAATGATATTGAAGAGATGACGCTGCAAGGAATCATGAGGTTGATTGCACTCAAGCAATTAACTATGCTTCAGGTGAAGCACTGTAGTAAAAATGATTGCGTGATCTATGCTATCCATATGTCTTAGGAAAAATGAGATAGGATGGACCCATTCGTAATTCACCTTATGCTGAAAAAATATGAAGATGTATTCCCAAATGAGTTTTCATGCCTCTCACCCAAATTATACAACAATTTCACTACTGAGTTTATCTTGGGAATAGTGCCAACAGTGAACAATCCTTATCACTTGAGCGCAGATAAGCTTGTTGAGTTGAAGTTATAACTAAAGAAAATCTAGATAAGGGTTACATTTGAACCAATATTTCACCTTGGGGATCCCCTTCCATGTTCGTTAAACATGATGACACACATAGATTGTGCATAACTTATTGATAGTTGAATAAGGTGACAATGAAGAATATATATCTGTTACCCAAGATTGATGACCTATTCGACCAGATAAGAGGAGTTGTTGTATTTTCCAAAATAGATCTACAGTTTGGGTATAATCAGGTTAGAATTAAGGATGAGGAAATTCAAAAAAATACATTCTGGATGAGGTATCGCCATTATTGGTTTGTAGTGGTTCCCTTAGAGCTTACAAATGCCACAACAAACCTTCATGTGCCTAATGAATAATGTTCTTAGGCCTTACTGGTATAAAGTTGTACTAATTTTTGTGGATGACATTCTTGTGTATTCAAAGAATAAAGAAGAGCATGAAGACCATTTGAGAGAAGTTTTGTAACTATTGAGGGTCCAGCATAGGTTGTATGCAAAAAATAACAAGTGTGAATTTTTTCAAACCTAACTTTTCTATTTGGGACATGGTATTTCAAAATAAGGTGTGACTATGGACCCAGAGAAGATCAAGGGAATAATTAATGTCCCACTCATTAGAATGTGATGGAGGTTATATCCTTTGTGGGATTAGTTGGTTATTCTTGAAGGTTCATTAGTAACTTCCAAATATTGGGAATCCCATCACTACCTTAAAAATTAAAAGTGTAAAATTTAAATTGACTCCTAAATGCATTGCTGGTTTTGAAAAACTAAGAAATTAATTACTTGTGCACCTATCTTAATAGTTTTACTAGAAAAAGATTTTGTAGTTTTCATTGATACTTGTAAGGAGGGACTTGGTGGAGTCCTAATGCAATAAAGAAATGTAGTATGATATGAGTCCAAAATATTGAATGATCGTGAAAGGAATTATGTCACTCATGAATTGGAGTTGGTAGCCATTCTGCATGCATTAAAAATGTGGAGACATTACTTATTGGGAAGGAGATTTTCATTGATGATGTTGGCTTCAGGGGCTTAGACCCAGGTTTAGAGTTAGCTACGGTAACCAAAAAAGCCCTATACCACTATCCCTTTCAACAACGACCTGCTTGTGCAGACCGCAGTCTCACCAAGGCAATATTGGGGGATGCTAGAACTAAGTTTCTGCATCCAGAAGTATCATGCAATGTGGCTATAATTTTTTTTATCAATTTAGGACTTAATTCGACCTTTGCAAACCGTTAAACTTATTGTTGCAGTCGTAAATTGTTTTCCTATTTAACAAACTTGCAAGTTGCATGTAACTAGTCTAACATGTATTATTCATCATATAAAATAATATTTAAAACTTCGTGATGTAATTGCAGAATAAATGTACAGAAATGAACCATAAATAGGCTAAAAAATAGAAACTACATGAGCATAAGAAAATACACAGATCTGTCTCAAATTCTTCTTTATTAGTTCAAGTCTTCACAAATACAATCTTTTTAACCTTGCGCACACAACTGTAGGGTCTTGCGTACACATCTATAGACTTACCAAGGCCTCCACACACATAGATATAGGAGATTTCCCCTTCACTCGAATATAGAAAGATCTCCTAATTACAGACTCAAAACATTACATTCACTAACTCCTTAGATTTGCTAAAACATTCCTTTATATATTCTTTTACCCTTACAATACCATGGTCTGCAAACCATGGGTGGAGCTCAAAATACTCTAGATAATCCCATCCCTTTACAAATTAAGGGTCTTTGACCTGCCCTAAATACCCTTTGACTTTTATAACCCCACGCTAATCATGCTCCACTCCTCAAAATGCTAAGTCTTTACATGACTCAGACAAAACCGTAGACCTAGGGGACCCCTACCCAATAGGCTCTAAACACAATGATGTGACTCGTCCTCGAATCACTCAATTGGTACGTTCTAGATATTTGCTTTAAGGCCTCTGTATGTAGAATTCAATGGATGAAGTTTTTCTCTGCATTTCTCTGCGGCCTGTCGAACTTCATCCATGAGCTTCTTTGTTGTCAACCCTTCTGTTGCGAGGCCAATTGTCCTCTGTGTTTGCTACATGCTCTTCAATTTTCCCTTGATTTCCTATGAGAGCTGGCATGCCTCATCTACCCAAGGTTTTGTCCACGTGGAGATGATCTCTGCTTTCCTCTGCAGCTCATCAATCTACCCCTACAGAAGTGTTCCTTCCTGAAGTCAGACGAACCATTGCATAGGTGCTAAGGTCCATGCAATTTCTTTAAGCTCATCGAACTACAATTTCTTGTGTATGATTTCCATTTCGATCTTATGCACATGTGGGTCTTCCTGTAGTGAGGCCCAAACTTCCATTGTATCTTCAAAAAGTTGACTACAGTACTTTACTACAGTTGCTATCTCTTCGATATATGCTTTTATGGCAGCTTCACGTTGCTCTCAAACTTCTGGTAGTGTTATAGGTTGCAGCTTCATCTGAAGTTCTGTAATCTGCGTTTGTAGTTCAAATATAATCTTACCCACCTCTTCCTTCGATTCTCTGACTGCAGCTGCCAATTTATGAAGTTTTTCTACTAAAGCTACCTCAGCTGGGATCTGGAGCTTTAGAAGCTCACTTCATACTTTGGTTATGGTCTCTTCCATTTGATGGATGCGCGTAGCTACCTCCTCATGATCCTTCATCACTTTAGTATTTTCTTCAAACATCTATTGGTTATTGATTTTGACTTCGTTGATGACCAATAGAGCTTGCTTCTCTCATACCTTGAGCTCATTTGTGACGCTCTGATGGAGCTCATGCAACGTTTGAAGGGGGAGCATCGAAAGACTGATGCTCAGATTATTTAATTTTTCTGTGCTCCCCCTCTCATCTACAACCTCGAAATGTAGTGATCCTTATAAAAAATGTACTGCTTAGAGGTCTGTGGTAAGTTCTGTTGTCAAAGGTACTGCACTCACTTGATTCACGCTTGCCTGAACGATGCTCTCTTAGATCACGCTCGTCTGAACCTACAATTATTTAAGGCCCTGCTCGACCTTTTTAAATACTTCCCTGTATTTATCTTCAATATTCCCCCCCATCTCCTCCATTACATCTCAGATGGTGTTGCCAATTTTGTCAAAGTCCCCCTTAGTGAGGACCAATGGCTCTACACTGGCGATTTATCTGACTTCTGCTTCTTCTGCACACCACCAACAATCGTCTTCTGCTCCTTCCTTATTATAAATAGGGAATCAACATCTTCCCTATCCACAACAGGGTCTTCACCACCTTGATCCCCCTTTTCAGTCTCCTGCTCAACTGTACGCTCAGTTTCCTGCATAGCCTTTTCCTTGAGGTCAATTGTGTCCGTCGAAGGCACCTTCTTTGTATCCTTCTTAGCAGCTGATTTTTCAGATTGCGTACCTGTAGTGGTATTACTTTTTCCCACATTCTCTGTCTTTGTTACAATTCAGGTAAGCCAATTACTTGACCACTTGTTGATGACCATCAAGATGTCCTCTTCAAAAAATAAGTATGGTAGCTCATGCCATACCTTCTCCAAATATTTCTTGGCACAAATAAAGACACTGTGAAGAACCACTTTAAATTCATAAATTTCATTATATTGTTGAAATAATGTGGGTGATAGCTGTGACCTTTAGTTGATGATTGTGCGTAGATCCATCTCAAATAGGACCTAGAATATTTTTTTCTCTGTAACCCAAGTTGGCTCCTTAGACGCCCACAACGAGGAAAACTTCACAACCTCAAACACATCAAGGTCCACATTGGGGAACTTTGAATCCTTCGGTGTTAGACAAGAATGGATTCCCTTCTTCCTGCACTTCTTGGAAGTCATCCAAAAAATCCTGATATAGATACATGGCCCAATTAAACTAGATTGGGGTTGACACTTCGTCCGCCTAACACTTCCTCATGATCTTACTGGGCAAAATGGATGCATAAAAACACACATCCTCATCATTAATAGTACTAATAGCATAGCCTTGGGACTTCTTGACTAACCTGAAGTCATTCTTCATCTAATAAGTTAACTTGTTCTCCTGATATTTCCCAACAAATGCATCATCAGGGTTCGCTCCTTGGTAAGGCAGTGCAATAAACCTTCAGATTAACATATCATCAATTGGAATTGGCAATCCGAGCCAGAGACATTGATAATGTACCAATGCCAATAGTTGGCACACACAGATTGTGTTTATGTTGATGCACCCAAAGTGTGGAACATAAAGCATATTCAACAACCTAGTGTGTTGAATCCCTGCTACCCACTTCATCAGCTCAACCCTTGTTAATCCAAATTCTTCGTAATAAATTGGAGTTACGTTCTGGGCTCAAATTGGGTATACTTACTACGATAATTGAAATCCCAGTCCTCCATGTGTGGTTGGGGCACCCTAGCCAACAAATCTTCCTCAATTGGCACTTCCTATGGTAACAAGGATGTAAATATCTTGTCTTTGATAGAATCTGTGTCCTTTGTCACCTTTGTAGTTGGCTTCCTCGTCAACATATAGGGTGGAAGCCTCAAGATTGGTTCCACCTTGTCTGTGCTAATATCCTCAAAATCGTCGGCTATTTATTCCTCATCCAGATATTCAGGCTCCATTGGTTGCTTATGTGTATCCATTCTCTCCTTACTCTGTTGCGTTGGGGGGATTTTACTCAGTGATTGCCTAACTGGGGTCCTTTGGGGCTTCTTCTACTTCTTGGATGCTACTTCTTCTTTGCAAGAATAGGCATCTTGGTTCAGTAGTATGTGCTAGATGTGAAGCGGTCATGATGGATTCTAGTTGTCGACTCAAAAACACTTGTTCAAGCTCCTTCCAACTCCAACCAGACATGCAACAAAATGATTGGCTCACACATAGGCACAAAATCACACAACAAATTCTCAACAAAAAAAGTGTCCGAATGTGGAGCGGCGTTCCATATTTATAACATTTTTCAAATTCAAACCACTTATTTCCCTCTAGATCCTCCTCATAAATGAGAATTTGGTGGCAGATTTTCCCATATATGTTCCTTAAATGGATTTTCGCCACTCCTTTTAATGACAATTTCCCTGTCAAATCAAATGTAATAACCCCAATGGTCATATTTTGGATGAACTGTGTCATAGCCTTCCTTGCAGCGTAGTTACCCCTTCTTCGTCACAGCTTCCTCCACCCGCGCCATACTCTTGAATGCCACGCAACTCTCCTTCTTCGACAAGGTCCTTCGTTGGTAGAGTACTTTATAGTCCTATGCTTCCTTCCAATTGTCTGTAGCACTAATAATTTCCTTCATTAATATAGTCATCGTGTAGCCCCAGGGACATAATCGTCCCTATAGAGTTTCAACTTGATCCCATTTACTCGCCCAACAAATAATTCTCCATTTAGCTTCGCGAGTTGAATTGCACCACCATCTAAGATATCTCTGATAACATACGGACCTAGCCAATGCATCTTGAACTTACTAGGGTACTGCGTGAATTTCCTATCGTACAAAAAAACCAAGTATCCATTCTTAAAAACTCGTTGCTTAATATGTCAGTCATGCCATGCCTTTTCCTGAGCTTTCTGTACTTGTTGGTGAAATCCTGCAAGAAAGCGATCTTCTTCTAGCACGAGCAGTTTATCCAATATTTCTTCCATAATATCGTTGTCTGCCATATTTGTGACTGTTGTGATTCTAAGACTTGGTACTATATATTCCATCGACATTACAACTTCCTGTCCATACACCAATCTAAATGGAGTATGTCCTCTCAACTTCTTGCAAGTTGTCCTATATGCCCATAACATTGTGCGTATGTGCACATCCCAATCATTCTGGTTGATGTTGCACACCTTCATCAGAGTGTTCTCAAAAATTTTATTAAAAAACTCTACCACTCCATTCACCTAAGGGTTATAAGGTGTGCTCTTTTGTTGATGTACCTGAAATTCTTCTGTTAATGCTTCAATAATGTTGTTGAGGAAGTGCGATCCTCTGTCACTCATCAGGATCTTTGGGTACCCAAACCTTGTCAATTTACACTCAAATATGAATTGCGCAATGATGTCTATGCTGCAATCCTTTATTGGTTGTGCCTCATCCCACCTGGTCATATAATCCGTCATGGTAATAATATATTGCACACTAGTCTTCTTACCTGGTGGATTGATTGGCTCCACAAAATAAATCACCCACTTATCAAAAGTATGTAAAGTAATTTGTGGGTTCAGCGGAAATTCATCTCTCTATGATGGTCTTTTGTTCCTCTGTAAACCATCCAAGAACTACAATAGTCCTTAGAATCCTTGTGCATCATGGGCCACCATAGTCCTGCCCTCAGAATTTTCTACGTGGTTGCTTTTCCTGTGTAGTGCCCTCCTGCGACACCACCATGCGATTCTACCAAAATACTATGTCTTTCATGCTCAGGGACATACCTATGCAATATTTCATCCGGGCCCATTTTATACATATGCCCAACAATCATAGAAAAATCCACTGCTCTGACTACAAGTTCTTTCTTCGGTTGCATTGTATACTTCGCAAGAGCTACTATTGTAGTCAAAAAGTAAATAATATCTACAAAATGTTCATAAACAACCCTTATTGTGAAAAGCTACACATCAAGCAATCCTTCTTCAATGTTGGTCAGTTCTTCACCAGTCTTAATTCTAGATAGATGATGTAACTCAGTGTTCAGTCATCTTGGCTTGACTATTACTTCAAAATCATATTCTTGGAACACCAATAGACATCTGAAAATATCCCCCCCCCAATACAGGCTTGTACACCAAGTATTTCAGTGTAGAATGGTCCATGAACATCCTGAAGTGCACACCCAACAAGTAACGCCTAAAATTCTACAATGCATACACCATAGCCAAGCCCTCCTGTTCTGTCATGGAATAATTTATCTCTACTTTAGACAATTTGTGACTCGCAAATGCAATGGGGTGATCAATATCCTCCTCTCTTCACTGTGCTAAGACAACTCCCAAAGCTATACATGATGCATCCACATGAACGTGGAATTCCCTCTTCCAATCTAGAAACACGAGGGTCAACGTAGTGACCATTTCTCCTTTAAGATTTCAAGGCTATTCTAACACTCATCGTCCCAACAGAAGGTGGCATCTTTCTTTAGTAATTTCTCCATTGGCACATGGATTTGAGCGTACGCCTTAATGAATTTTTGATAATATCCAGTGTGTCCAAGAGTTGCGCGTAGCTACTTCACATTCTTCAATGGATTCAAATTAATAATAACAATGATTTTTGCAGGATCCACCATCAGCCCTTGCTTACATGCAACATGTCCTAATAAAATTCCATAAGATACGCAAAAAATACACTTCTTCAGGTTTAATGAGATTTGATACTTCCTGTAGATATCCGACATCAAGTGCAGGCTCAAGACATGCTTCTTTAACAGTCTAAAGACTATCAAGTCATCAAAGTAAACCTCGAGAAACTTTTGAATGATTTCTTTAAACGATGTGATGAAAACTCTAGAAAATATCACCGGTGCATTCTTCAACCCAAATGACATGAATATATATTGAAAGGATCCCAATTCAATAGTGAAGATGGTTTTACTCCTATCTTCTGGCCCTATCTTAATTTGATGATACCTGGAAAACCCATTTATAAAGGAGTAGGCCTCCTATCCTCCTACATTTTCCAAAACGTCATCCATGAATGGTGTTGGGAATGGGTCATGTATGCATGCGTCATTCAACTTCCTTAAATCGACGCAAATTCTCATTTCTCCCTTAGTATTTTTCTCCTGTACTACCATTGAAATTACCCAGTCAGATTATTACACAAGTTTGATTATGTTAGCTACGAACATCTTCTTAAGTTCCTCCTTTACCTTCTTCTTGTATTTTGGGTTGAGCCTATATGGTCATTGTTTTATAGGCTTTGCATCTGGCTTCAAAACGATTATCATGATGCCCAGGTCTCCCATGATGCCTTTTAACTCTATGAAATTTGTTGGGAACAACTCTTGGTACTCATGCATTAACTCAATGACCTTTCCTACAGTATCTTCATCCGTGTAATCCCCTATGCACATGAACTTGGGCTTCGCCTCTAAGCCTATGTTGACCTGCCTCGTCTTAACATGTTGTGTTACATCGGGTATTTCAACATCGGGTCCTGCCACTTTGAGCTATCCTTCTAACTCAGGAATATTAATGCTACATGGATCTTCCTTGCCTTCCTCGGTGGTCATATTATAACATTTGAGTGAGTGCTGCAACTATGAATTCCAGTCGAGCTGTACCCAAGTCGTTGTCTCATTAGGTGTATGGAAAATCTCAGCTCTAATTTCTTGAAGGGCATCATCTATACACTGAAAAACATCTTCAAAGAGAAAGGTGGTCAAGATAAAAAATTCCTTCATATCATTCCAATCGGTGGTACCATCGTGCAGCTTCGTTTTAAGATACCAATTCATTGATATCACATCCAAAGTGCGAACAAATACATGTACCCATTATAGTTGAGGTTCTTTGCCCCATACCTTAGTCCAACGAGACAACTTATCTCGAGGATCATCCTTGCCATTATACTTATTTGTGATCCTTGTGTTTGCATGATCAAAACTGAGCCTCATCAACCTTTGGTATTCCATCCAATCTCATATATTATCCTTATGTGTGCCCCACCAGCACACAGAAGCAGCCCTCAAGGCTATATCCAAGGCCTAGAGTCGCTATTCTTCCAGTACATTCCTTTCAAATTCATCTAGAAATAAAATGACGTCACCAATTCCATCATAATATGGCAAATTACATACCTCGGTTGATATGCAGTGAAGAGACTTTGTCATTCTATCATAGCGCAGAGTAGAAACTTTGTACAACCGGTTCTTCCATTTTTCTAATTCTTCATCTGAGTCTCAATGACATGAATTATCATTTTCCCATATTACATGTTCATCTATGGTGGAGTTGATCCAATCCTCATCTCGTGTAGTTAACTTATAGATGTGGTGTTGTAGTGGCTGCAACCACCCTCCAAAATTTTTCCTTAGCCTGTTTTGGAGCCTCCCTACTAACCTTACATAGCAGCTTGCCTTGCTTCATCAAGTCCTCAAGATTCAGTGTCTTTCTTACACAAAGGCAACCTGTCGACCATAGTTTGATATTTACCCTTCACAGGCTGCTCACTCGTACTTGGTCCAACTACAGGTTAAGCATCTTCCCCTTGAAAATTGCGAATTTGTAGAGGACAACCAACCTTCCATCCAGAAATTGTGCAATCCTCTTTGACAGCCTACTGGGCTCCAGGA
>APFE031452773.1:43533-90875 GCA_000404065.3 Pinus taeda
AAAATACTATGGGACAAATACCATGGACTAGATTGTTATTAATACCATGCAAAAAAACATTATTAACCCTTAGTATTAATAAAATAAAAATGGCACATGGTATTCACCAAAATGACACATGGTATTGACCCATGGTATTCACCTGGAATGTAGCCTATTTAAATGGGGGAATTAAACCAACATAGATCCATCTTTACTCTGGATCGAGGTATCAAATATCGTGATATGCAAACTAGCATAGAGTGAAAAATATTTGATCCCTGTGGATCAAGAGCAAAAATGGATGTTGTAATTTAATGTATGTTAAACATTTTAGCTTGGTTAAAATAAAAAATAAGATAAAAAATCAACTATTAATTTGATTAATTTGTATAAATTACTAATAGTAATTTTTAAGCTCCAGGTTTATGATAACCCATGGTAATACCAAGATCTTACAAGATTTTATAATTAAGTAAAATATTCGCCATGCCTGGTGAGAGATTCACCAAAAATTATATATACATATTATATTATTGATAAAATTGCCTTCCATTTTTCCTATATACCATGGAGATTCGCCCATTTATTATACTTATAAATTTAGGGGGGGGTTCTTAAAATGTTCCCTGAATCTCGGTAGCAGTTAGATGCTTTACCCAGAAATTGCACAAATCTCCTGGGTAGCCAACCTAGCTCCCAACCAGAAATGTGCATTTTCTTCCAGCAGTCTCTTGCATGTATAGCTGAGTTGACTGATTCCCTCCGGGACTAAGCAAAACTGACTTGCCTGCATTGGATTTTTCTCCTAAGGCAACATGCAAAGGCATCCCTTGTTTCAAGGATCTATGTTTAGCAGTTGGAAGTTACATGCAAGTATCATTTCATAAACCTCCCACCAAGTGTCCCTTCCCCTAGATTTGTGGCATGCGCGTCACAACCTTGATGTTATCAAAGCTCATCAACTAGACACTGTAGAGCTCATTCCTCACATCAACCTTGTAGCTCTGACATCCCACATCACATCTAGGAGCAGTCGGTACATTCAACTCAGTTGTTTTGGGGTAAGCTCGCTTCCCATTCCTTGTGTTGTATTTCTATTGCCTTTTGTGTTTTCGCTTGTGGGAGCACCGTTTTCTTGATTTCTTTGAATTCTTTCTCTTGTGTACATGTATAATAGCTTTTCCTAGCTCTGTTTTAGTTTTCGTTGCTATCTCACTGTTTTTGCATGCATGAAACTGTTTTGTATGGACGTTCACTGAACTGGCGAATTACCTCACCCACATTCATGTTGATCTTCTTGCTGAATATTTCATTCATGTTTTGCATGCACTGCTAATCACTTCTACTATCACTTCATGTCGCCATGCATTCTTTGACTTACTCACTTTTAGTTTCCCATTGGTGAGTTAGGCTAACCTTGGCCTAGGCTATGCTTTCACTAAGGATGTATTGCGCAATCTGGGAAAGGAAGGCTCACCTTCCTCTCCAGATTTGCACATTCGTGCTCAACTGTTACAAGTCTATTTGGGCACATCACTCCTGACATTCATATCAGTACAAGTAGGGTTCATCAAACCCTAATTCAGTTTCTAAATGCCCTAGACAAGTCATCAAATTGAATGCTTTTATCCATGGAAGTTTCCTAGCATGAAACCCTACTGAAATGCCTCCTTGGGACACCAACGCAGCCTTGGTCAAGGGTAACTGCACTGCAGAGTAGGTAGGCCCATTCAGGCCTACACTGCAGTGCACTTAGGCCCTCTTTGACCTGTGCTGGGTGAGAATGAGCAAAATTAGCATTGGATTCTAGGAATATTCTCTGATTCTAGAGCATTCTAGAAGGATGCCCAACTCTTATATCATCCTATGAGGTCAAATTTGGATAGGCTATGGATCAATTAACCCTCTATCCTCTCATCCTTTTCTCGATGGAAACTAACTCCAAATTTGGAAAGCCATTCAATGCCCAATTTATGACATAACCACTTACATTTCCCTATAAATTGACCACTCATCATAGTGATTAGGAGGTTGGAATTTGAAGATTGTAGAGAAATACCATTGGTTTGAGATTTGAGTGCACATCAAGTAATGTTATGCTACTAGATTGATGTGCTTTTGGTGTGACGAGGGTTTGGACTGAAGCTGGATGAGTGACACGGGGTCGAACTGCTTTGGGTGTAACTCTTCCTCCTACATCAATAAATTTGTTTGTTCCTTTTCCAATATTCTTGTTCATATCTATGATGCATATATGTTTAAATGTTGTCGATTCCAATTGTTTATAGTAGATAGATCATATACTTTGATTGTTGTCATCTTCTGTTTCTATTGACAGGTACCAATTGAGCGGATTTAGTTCAAGTGGGAGCAATGAGAGCAATTCAAAGGAGATCAAGGAAGTGAAAGATCACAAGTAAGTTCCTTAATCTCATCTATCTGTTATAGGAAAAGGTTAAACCACTTGCTTTCTGTTGTTCTAAGTGTAACTACCCACTTAGGGTAAATGTATTTATCCATAGATACAAATTCCATATAACAAATTGGTGACCATACTGGGGAACGATTATCGTTCTTGGCAGTTTATCCTCATCATATTACATCCTAGTAGACTTTACTTGACTTCATTGATCTCTTTTCAGTCATTTTGAAGTGTTTTTGGTCAAAAAGTGTGTTTGAATCTCTCCTGATTGGACTCTCTGGCACCAATGCAGTGTTGGTCTTGACATAGTGCACTGTTGTTGGGCGTGGAATCTCCCCAAGGCATGTTTTGGGGCTTAAAGCCCAAGTTTTGACCAAGTCCATTGTAAAGACTCCATGATTTGTAGGCGCGGAGTGCGAACCCATAATAGAGTCATAGGGTTGTCCGCCCTTATTTTTGTAATGTAATGTCGGTTTGAAAGATCTACCCATGGTTCGCGGACCATGGGATTGCATAAATAAAGTGAGGTTCTAAGTGTAGAAAATAGTTAATCGAATAGAAGCATGATGAGTCTAAGGAATTGATTGAGTCGAAGTATAAGGTGTGTCTTTGGGTCATAGAGTAGGAGAAGGCTCTGCAACTGTGTGCACAAAGGCCTAGTAGTTCGTAACTGAGTGCGTGGACCCCTGTTGCTGAGTGTGCAAGGCAGGTCGAGTCTGTAACCATGGGAAGCATTAACAAAAGAGAAGTTTTATCATATTTCTGTGTATCTTTTCCTATTTTATGTATTATTGGGTATGAATTGAAATTTTACTGTTTATTTTCTCCATGAACTCATATGAATGTGTTGTATAAATAAATATTACATAAGGCATCCATTTACGCGAAGATAACTAACTGGTGTAAGAATATAAGTAAGGTCTCGAGTGTGACTTATGAGAATAGTACAAAACGCTACTCCAGCAGTGCGAAAGCCCCTCAACCCTTGGTTAGGGTTGCGTGAAGGTGAATATATCAGGGTGTGAAGGCCAAGAAAGTGCGCGAAGTAACCTGCATGAAGTTGGACCAAATCAACCTCTCAAACATCTCAAGGGTGCAAGAAACCTGGTTCCATCACCCCCCCATACTACTTCGGGTGAGACCTCAGTCCGCATTCTGCAGACTGTTGCTGAAAGGGACAATAATTCAGGGATTTGTTTGGCTAATTAACTCCAAACCTAGGTCAGGACCCACCAAGCCAACAAATGGTTCCATTACTGGGACTGGGATCTACATAGAGATGTCTGACATCATATCACTGGAATCCAACTAAGAAAGGAATTGAAGATTGGTTGGATAGGAAGATTCATGAGTTCATGGCGTAGGAGAATAGGAATCTGTGACTATCAAAAAAAGAGTGGTTAGATTGCTACCTATACACAGAAATCCACAAAATTTTCTACGCATCTTTCCCTACTGAGCTATACAAGTGGATTGCGAAGCTGGCAAATAGCCAAGGAAGGTGAAAGCTTGACAGACCTATTGTGTGGACTCCAGAATTGGTGCACATATTGGAAGAATCAGAGGATAAGATCGCGCATGCTATTGGTCACTGACTCGATTGAATTATAGGAGAATTCATTATTGAATTTGCGGTAGATACTTCAGTCAGCTACAACAAGTTAGACCGACGCTTCCTCAAAGGACGACGAGGTATGTATGTTAAGTCTTTGAACACTTGGATTAAAATGATACTGTGTAAAAAGCGAGTTATGAAAATAAATTGATTTTTGCGGCTACGCAAAGTGGGATAATTTACAAAAATGAAGGAAGTGCAAAACTAGAAACTAGCCCCTTGATTTCACCTCCACGAGGGGATGAGGAAGATCTCGCGAAGGTCTCACCAAGAAGTGCGATCAATTTGATAAGGCAAAGGATTCCACGCATACCACCCTGACCCACACCACCACTAGTTTCACCATCTTCACCCCCATCTTCGCTCATACCACCTCCACCACCAGTGTGAACCAACATGGCAAGCATGATAAAGTTTCCAGTGCTCAAGGGAGTAGGAAATGAAGATCTAGACCAGTTTTGGTTTGTGATAAAGGTTGTATGGGAAGCGCAGGGAGTCATGGATGACAATATAAAGAAGGAAACATTGGTCAATGCTCTATAGGATCGTGTGCTAACTTGGTACATTAAGCATTCTAATGACAATCCAAATGCAGGGATCATAGACATCCAAACTGTGCTGAATAGGGAATTTAGCAGGTTGAAGTCAGAGGCACAGTCGATCATTAGGTTCAAGGAGATCATAATGCTACCAAGAGAGACCCCTTGGGAGTTGGATCAGAGATTGAAGTGCACAATTCACGAAGCTAACATGACATTGATGTATGGACAACACCACGAATGGTTTGTAGCATCGTTAACACTGCATCTAAGGAACGCGCTGTCATAACAAAGGCTAACAACTCAGGCCAAGGCCTTGGAAATTGCGATGAGACTGCATGAGACCTCGATACAAGATCCTAACCTGGGAGTTTAGTAAATTCATGCACTGTTGAAAAACTTGTGCCTTGAGATGCAGAGTCTGAAACAATATAGGACAACACACCCAGAATTGCGTGACGAGGTATGGTGCATAAAGTGAAAGGGTCAGGGACATGACAAGGACCACTACCCAGCATTCACCAATTACCTCATGGGAGGAAAACCAATGCCATTGAGCCCAGAGGCACAAGTAGGAACTAGTGCGGCACTGACATTATGGTGCACAATCTTCAAATAAGGGGAAAGCATGTTATAGATAACTGCCATCTGTTGTAGAAGTACACGCAAAATTCACAACAATTATTCTATAATTTTTGTAGATCAGTGGGACATGATGAGCTCACCTGTAGAAGTTATGAGCTGATGATGAATAGGACTCCCACCTACAGAGTCCAGGCCAAAACACGGCCCCTTGACCAGAACGTAGGGATGGCACGGCTTGGATTTCAAGGGCGTGGACGAGGCTGAGGTGGAGGAGGACCTAGAAGAGGTCACAGACAAGTGAGATGTTACAATTGTGGAGGGCCAGGACATTATGCCTATGATTGTACAAATCTGACATGTCCATCATGCCTGTATTGTACATTGTTTGATCATGAGATGGAGGATTGTCCTACACTGATAGCAAGGCTGTGTGACAAGGGAGCGCTCCAACCTCCCTCGACTTAGAGCCTGCAAATGATGAGGTCTGAGCTGCGCGAGGAAGATCTTAATGTGAATATTGTGCTCTAAAGTGGAATTACGACAGGAGATGATAAGGACAAGTAGCCTGAAGATAGTACTTGGGCTTTGCAAGGCTTTGACGAAAGAACTCAAGTTTGATTTGGAGTGCGCTAAGGAAACCTTCATGGAAGCCAGGATGATATTCGTTGATGCGTCCACTTCAGGAAGAAAAGACAGACCGGAGCCAGAAATGAACCCATCGATGCTCATGAAATTCTTGGAAAAATGCATGAAGCTGTTGCGCGACAGTAAGGCTATAAAGGGGCTATAGGAACCCATAAATAGATATGCTGGGACCATGCCAGGAGAACCACGCGTAGTTCGGAAGATCGGAAAGCACGCGACGAGGACAGGAAGAGAGATGAGATTGACCACACAGATTGAGGAATATGAGGTGGACCAAGTGATTATGGACCTAGGATTGGATGCGAAAATTTTTCCGAAGCAGACATGGGAGCGCATGGGAAGGCCTACATTGTAATGGTCCCCTATCCAGCTACGAATGGCGAACCAGCAAAAGATCCTACCTATTGGAAGATTGCAGGGGATCACAGTTGATATTGAAGGAGCGAGCACACTAACCGATTTTGAAGTGATAGAGATTGTTGACGAAAACAATCCCTACCCCGCGGTATTAGGAATAGATTAGGCCACTGACATGAATGGGGTGATAAATTTGAAGAAGCGCAAGATGATTTTTGAGAAAAAGTCCCTGCGTGTAGTTGTACCTTTCGACTCTGAAGAAGGATCGTACTACATAGAACCAGTGTGCAACTATGAAAGCGACGATGACTTGGACTGCATCGACAAGATAACCATGTGAGAGCAAGACTGGGTAAATCCAACCCCGGATGGATGAATCTCTTGCGAGCATGAAAGCTCCTGCACATCGAATTCCAACGAGAAGATAGAACATTGGCAGAATTGGTTACACAAGGTAACCATGCTGAATTGTAACATGATGACGAGATCTCTACGCTGCATATCAATGGAGGGAAGGGATCTGCCTATGTATGATTGGTTAAGTGAGGTAGATGACTTCCTAAACATATTTAAAAGAGAGGTCTAGAACAACAACGTTTCGAAGCTTTGAAATGGGTACTGCACACTACGCTCACAAGGTGGTGGGGTACTCACCAAGGAAGCTTTGAGGACTGGTGCAAATGTAGGAGGATGATGTGCATATGATTTAGGAAGCCTTAGATGTGATTAACAGACAATATTTCCTGACAGAATGATCTGCACGTGCACCTGTCCAGATGGATATAGGGATATTTTAAAAACCTCTGCGGATGCACACGGACTTCGCACTGGGAGACACGGTTAGTAAGCATGTGTGGGTGAGGCAATGGCACGAATGACCCCTTCATCTGGAACAACGAAGTATGGAAAGACCAAGTGTGCAGAAGGTTATCCATGATGAAGCCTTTAACGAAGTATGTGAAATGTTGAACAAGGTACACAATGCGCAGTAGAGTGATTGGGGCCTGCGCACCAGCGGTTCTATGGGCTTATAAAACCATGTGCAAGAAACTGACAAAGAAAGCACCTCTGAGGATAGAATGTGGAGCAAACATTGTAATCCCCATAGAGTATAAAATTCCTAATCCACGCATAGCAGTACCAGTAGATAGGATGGTTCACGGAGCCTTGGAAGAATGGATCACGTAGTTGAACGAAGCAGAATGCTTGGGACTTGAGGAATAAATACGACAAGGTGATCTTAGGCTCCAATAACTTAGGAAAGAAAGGGTGTGATTAAGGGAGAAAAGGGCTCTGGTGGAAGCGGAAGTCAAGAAGCTTGAGGATGAGATAAGGGGATATTTTCTCGATAAGAAGACCAGGGTGATAAAACAGGGTGTGCACGATCACGTTGACGAATTTGGGGACTACCACTGAGAGTTGATCACCCTGATGCCTTGGCTTGGACTACATATTACTAAGTGAATTACCCATGGTGATGCGCTGCAGATGATAAAGTGCGCGACGTAGCCAGTAACAATAAAAGATGAATATTTTCCAGGAAAAGTGATGGATGATCGGATGAAACCCTATACAGGTGGTGTGGCCACCTGACTTAGCCATGGGAAGTATAGTCTTAGCACTCCAGATAGTTGAAAGGAAGCATGGAACTATAAACTACTCTTCCCGAGAGCTGTGATGTTGGAGTTGCGTGCAGGAGCAAAGTTTCACAAGGTCTGTGACCGCACAAGGGGCGCTGAGCTGTCGCATGGGTTGGATGGAAAGTGACCATTGGAGTCACTATTCATGATGTGATGCTCGACTTGAGACCAAATGGAGCAGGAGATAGGCATTTAAGACACACTTTATGCAGAAGATTTGGGAAAATCTGCCGCCAAGGGAGCATTAATGAACCAGATTTGGGGGGAACAGTTGAATTCAAATTCAAAAGATGTTATAAATTACAAAGGGCTACCCAACAAACAACACTTGGTCATTTGCGAAATGAGTTGTCATATTCCCTGCATATTCTGAGCCGAGACCTATTTTCCTTGTGCAGAGCATTAATTGAGCCCCTGATTGAGAGATTAGGAGCCTTCTGGACAAGCAAGATGGTAGCATCCAAGGAAGCTAGGGAAATTACAGAAATGACCGCCGAAGAGGCCGCATAGGCCCTGACTGTGGAAGATGCCCCTAAAGGCACTAGGATTGTGGTAGAAATCCCTAAATCACCACGCATGCCAAGGCCAAAGAAGGACAAACAACCGATGATTCCGGTGCATGTGTCCTCGCGAAACCTGCTACACACTAGATTAACGATGGAGGAGAAAAGGAAATCAATTAACTTGGAAACTGATGATGAGGAGGAAGACCTAGAGGACCTCATAATTAAAGAATATGAGGACCAAGGCATGGGGGAAGAAACCAAGCTTGTGCACCCTCCAACAAAATTTCTCACATATATCCCTCCGTGGAAGGGGAAGGCAAAAGTGCCCAAGGACCTCGATAAGAGCAAGAGCTCTCTCCAGACTCCGCTCCTCTCGGGCGACATCATCTTTGAGGGCATGCACCTGTGGCGTGTGCCAAGCTTTAAATTTGAAGATTGGGATCTCGCTGACCACAAGAAATTACCTCATTTAGAGACTACACAGCTCATAAATCTCAAGTGGAGCACCGCGGTGGGGGTTATTGAATTGGAGCCACAAAAGTGGTTACACAAAGTGGAAAAGCTAGGGTTATTAAACCTGCTCTGGGTGCTGCATTTCCACCACGCCCCAGTAATGATATTCGTCATCATGTAGCTGCTCTGCCTGGTGCATGGTGGGTGTTTGTGGCTGGAGGAGCCCATCTCCATCAAGGACCACTTAATCCATCGCATTACCTGGCTCCCATGCAAACGAGAGGACCTTGCTAACATCTCATAGGGGAAGAGTAGCAATTTGGCCATCGCAGAGGTCATGAAGAAGAAATACAAGCTAGAGAAGAAGAAAAGGGGCTATGCCATATCCAGCATAAACAAAAATGTAGTTAAAGTGGTGACCCAAATATTGGTAGGCAATCTCATGAGGAAGTGTCGCGTGGATGAGGTGCCCGCGCCGATGGTTGTAGTTGCTGAGCAATGTGCAGAGGGGGTCTAGTTTAATTGGTCCAAGTTCCTATGCAAGGAGTTCTTGGAAAATTGTCGCGAGGCCCAGGAACAAGGAAAAACTTTCCACTATGCATGGCTTCTGCTATCCATAGTGCTGGTGGTAGGGAAACTGCCAAAGGATAGCTAGTCCCCGCAATTGATAGGGATCTACTGGAGGCCACGAAGTACGCTTTACTGTGGGCCATGAAAGACGTGAACCAGATCCACGACAACAATATATTTTGGGTGTTCATGGAGATGAAAATCAGAATGGGGATTAACTGCAAGCCACAGTTATCACCCACTGTTTACAATAGCCTGCAAAGTTTTTCAGAATTTAAAGTAGTCTTCCACAACATATATATATCAGAGCACATAAGGTCTTGGCCAAGAAATGGAGCGAGCTACCCTTCATAGCCAAAACTAATGTAATTTTCGATGTATTGGAGACATGGTTGCTGGAGTGGCACACCCAAGACATTGTGGCAATAGAGATGTCGGCTACGTAGAAGAAGAAAGAGGAGGCCAAACTACACATGGCATAGTTGGCAAAGAAGAGAAGGCAGGAAGCTATGGTAGAAAAAGTGCAGGAGGTGGGGGATGCTCCGCATATAACAACAGAACATAAAAAGGTCGCAGCAGTAGTAGCAGCATAGGAGGCAACTGAGAAGGTGTGCAATTACCAGAAGTTGCATGCGCATGGGCAGCAGAAAGAGATGGAGACAGAAGAAGAAGAGGGCGGCACGGACCCACAAACATCGTCAACAATACTGAAGTGGAAACGCCCGAGTGAGCGGACAAGGCCGTGCAAGAAGGTGAAATCCTCCAAGTTGTCGATCTACCCAATCACCTTTATTGAGGGAGATCTGCATGACATAGGCGAAATAGTGTGCGACATCACCACAAAGGCCCTCTAGAATTTCACGGAGGAGAATCAGATTGCGTTGGGGACCCTTAGAGCATAGATTTAGGAGTTGCAGGTGCATACTTCTTAGGGTGGTATCCTTTCAACCAGCCTTGCAGTAGGGACAGATGCAACTGAGAAAATGCTACACGCTCAGACAACCAACACCATAGTGTTGCCAAAGGGGGCACTAGTTACCACAAATGAGGCCGACAGGCCTACAGTTAATGTGCTAAAAGGGATAGGGATCAACATGGTTGCGCTCTTGCGGGAGACGCTCTATGTGTTGCAAGGTGGGATTACTGTAGAACTGTGGGCTAGGGAGAGTCACACGTTGCAAGTGCTGTGCGAGAAAAAGATCAACATGGAGCAGTTGAGCTTGCAGCGCGACAAAGTGGTGTCACAGAATAGGCAGATAGTATAGGTATTGGAAGAAACCTATCAGATGGTCCGCGAACTGGCGATCCCAACAGATGCACTAGCAGAGGCATGCATGCACAGACTAGCAGCAAGGGTGCGCGAGGCACAAGAAGAAATGACTGAGGTTCAGCTAGAGTTGAACCTTCAGATAGTAGCGCTGCAGTTGAAGACGCAATCGTCCACCCCTCCAGAAGTAAGAGAATAGTGTGCCAGCACTATTACATCAGGGATGGAAGAGATCAGCAGTGAGGTAAGGGACTACACCAGAATGTTGAAAGAGTCCTTTGAAGTCCTTACCAATCTACAAGAAAACTATAGCATCCAACATTTAGAGACAGAGGCACGTGAGCTCCAATAGCAATATGACAACGTCAAAGGGACCGCACAGATGGTGGCCCTCACTTAAAGGCTCACGCGGATGCAATAGGCCAAAGCATTGAAAGATCAAGTGGATGCAGCATGACATAGAGAAGTAGTTCTAAAGGCGCGTGTTCGTCCTTGGATCGACAAGGACTTCGTCATTACATCAACAATTGAAGGCAAGCTTGCGCGAATGCAGGGGATGTAGGAATAGATCTAGGGGAGTAGTTCTGACATCGTAGTCTTGGAACAATAGGTATAGGAGATTCAGCAGGTTGCCACTCAGTGCACTGCCAACCTTGTAGTGGTTTGAGTAGAGTTGGAAGGACTCCGCGCAAATATCTCCACACCAACATAGTGACTCGAGGGCAAGTCACGATGATTATGTTGGGGGCCTGTTGGGCATGGAATCCCCCCAAGGCATGTTTTGGGGCTTAAAGCCCAAGTTTTGACCAAGTCCATTGTAAAGACTCCGTGATTTGTGGGTGCAGAGCGCGAAGTCATAATAGAGTCATAGGGTTGTCTGCCCTTGCTTTTGTAATGTAATGACAGTTTGAAAGATCTACAATAGAGTGAGGCTTTAAGTGTAGAAAATAATTAATCGAATAGAAGCATTATGAGTCTAAGGAATTGATTGAGTTGAAGTGTAAGTTGCGTCTTTGGGGAGTAGAGTAGGAGAAGGCTCTGCAACTATGTGTGCAGAGGCCTAACAATCCGCAGTTGAGTGCATAGACCCCTGCAGCTGAGTGTGCAGGGCAAGTCGAGTCTATAACCATGGGAAGCATTAATAAAAGAGAAGTTTTATCATATTTCTGTGTATCTTTTCTTGTTTTATGTATTATTGGTAATGAATTGCAAGTTTACTGTTTATTTTTTGTGCGAACTCATATGAATGTGGTGTATAAATAAATACAACGTAAGGCATCCATTTACGTGAAGATAATTAAAAGGTGTAAGAAGATAAGTAAGATCTCATGTATGACTTAGGGGAATAGTACAGAACGCTGCTCTAGCAATGCGAAAGCCCCACAACCCTTGGTTAGGGTTGTGCGAAGGTGAATTTATCAAGGTGCGAAGGCAAGGAAAGTGCGTGAAGTAACCTACACGAAGTTGCACAAAATCAAACTCTGAGACATCTCAAGGGTGAAAAAGCCTAGTTCTAGCACCCCCCCATACTACTTCAGGTGAGACCACAGTCCGCGCTCTATGGACTATTGTTGAAAGGGCTAGTAGTATAGGGATTTGTTTGGCTAATTAACTCTGAATCTGGGTCAGGCCCCAACAAGCCAATAGCTACATAGTAGCCTTAGCTTAGAGATAGTGCACGACAGCGCACTATCTCCCACTCAGGGTTGTGCTGATCCCTGTTAAGGTAAAAAACCCACCTTTGGCTTGGATTTTTACAAATTTTCTTCTGATGTTGTTTGCTGAAAGATCAATGTGTTTTATGGTTCTGAAATCAGTTTGTATTTCTTCTCCTAACCCTACTTTGGCCTTGATTGTTTAGTGTTTCTTAAGTGATTTCTTTATCATTATTAATTCATTGTCAAAGTTAGCCTACATCGAATAGTTGTTACTTTTTTGAAAAAGAATTGTTGTAAAGTCTTCATTTCTTTGAAAAATAAACTATCGTAAAGTCTTCATTTCTTGTGAAAAGCATTGATTGATCATTTGTGCATCTAGTTCTTTTTTCTTCATCTAAACACTAAAGGGGATGAAAAGAAAAAACTTGCATTGTGCATAATGCAGTTTGTGAATGCTTGATAGGAATATCTAGGGAGATTGCATTAGGTGTGATCTTTGCTCTTTGTCAAAGATCTGATTGCTCTATCCCTTACTACCTACGGTTTTCATTGTTTAAATCAAATGAAAAGAATGTTTCTCATTTTAGTTGCATTGTAGGAATTTCAGAAACATCGCGTGGTGAACCTGAAAGGAAAAATTTTAAACAAGATCAACCAAAATTTATTTCAATTAACCTAATGGAGCATTGTAACTTAACGCATAACATTTAGAGGTCTAGGCTAGATATGTGTTCCGTCATCGATAAACATAGCAACTGTGTGATACCTCATTCCACGTACGTAAGTATATCGTAGCTCGTCCGCATACTTTCGGGTATATAGGGCGATGTTATAGTACAAAAATTATAAAGGAATTCTCTCACTATGCGGTTTTGCATTAGACAACGCTAACACAGATTGGGCCTCCACGTACTTTGAGGTATATATGGGAGGACTACATTAGGTTTCTATCCATCCATAGGTAACTGAGTCCGCTGCTTTGTATACTGTGATACATTGAAAACAACATTCGGGTAGATTTCCTGCATGTATGTTAAGTCCTTGGTTTACTGAGGCAGTATATTGCAGTTCATAGTTACTTGGTAATCCTTTTGCCTAGATTATCCTTGTTTTTTTTTGTTATGTTATTTTGATTAAAATAAAATTAATTGACCATGGATAACATACTCCACATCACTCCTTAGTTAATATTAGGTTGAGACATATGGCAACAACTCCAAAGTCCACTGATCAAGGAATTCATTTTGATGGGAATCCTAGTCCTTTTCCTCCTTTCAGAAATATTAGTGCTCCTTATATAGGTACATTGTCCCTTCTTGGACTTACCATCAGCTTTCCAATATGGTTGTTCTCAACCTCCTTGGCCCCGCAGCTGAATATTCCTACAACTAGACAAAATCAACCTCCAATTGATCCTAAAGTTGACCCTTTACCTTCTTCATTAGTTATTTCTTCCTCCCCTTCTTCCTCTTTGCCTGGTGAAAGTATTGACACTAGTAACTAGGTGGATAAGTAGAAGAAGAAAGGGAAGAAGAAGAAGAAGAAGAAAATTCAGCAGGGGGGAAACCAAGCAACCATTGCTTCAAATGCAACTTTTGATGAGAAACCATTCGACAAGCCTCACAAACTTTGATATCCTTGAAAACTTTGTATGGGAGACATCTTCTTCAAAATTGTTTTGGTATTCCTCAGATCTTAGAAGAATGGCCTTCTCGTTCACATTATCCTGTGTCGTCAACTTCTAGAGATCATGCTGGTGACACACCATCAACTAGTGGTAGTAAAATTCATGGAAAGAAGGGTAACGTTAAGTTTCCCTATAGGTTATGTGAAAGGAATCACCCCATTCACCTTTGTCCCTATCTGGATGAAGCCCAAAAAGTATTGGATAACCATCCTGCTTCTCCACAGTGACTTCCATTTGGTTACAGAAGATTCTCCCTTAATCCTTCCCTAGTTGATGAAGTGACTGACCCAAATCAACCATCGGTCAAACCCACTCTCTCTGAATGTGAATCCCATGAGTCTATATCTGACCAATCACAGGTTGAGGAAATAGTTGACCTGATTTCACTTTCAGTTAATTGTACCTTTCCTGTAGAAAGTGAGTATGATACCACTCAAGTTCTTTCCATTTCTTCAGATTTCAATGAACTTGGAGACAACCCTCCTATTCCATCAAGACAGGAGGAAAACCCTCCCATTCTTATAAATCAAGGCGATAATTCTCCCATTCTTATGGTACCCCCTCCAAGTAGTCTAGTCACTTCCTTTGATTGGAAACGACTGGAAGGATGACATCTTCCTTCTTATGTGCCTTTCCAGATCATAGTACATATTTATAGTATGATTGTATCTGGCACTATTATAAATGAAGGTGCATCTATGAGTATCCTTTCCTCCACTTCTTGGCAGGCGCTCAGTTCGTCGCCGTTTGTGCCTATTACCGAGAATCTATTGGCTTTTAACAGAGGAACTAGTCAACCATTAGGGATACTTCCTTAGTTGCCTATTACTTTGGGAGGAAAAGTTATTTATCTCAATGTGATGCTAGTCCCAGGCCCTTTAGATTACAATCTACTTCTTAGGCGCGACTATGTTTATGACATGGGAGCTATTGTTTCAACACTCTTTCAAATGATGTGTTTCCTGCATGAAGGCAAAATTTTCACCATTGACCAACTTTCATTTCCTGGTCCAAATATGGCTTCTAGTCAACCATCTTCCCTAAATGGTCCTTTTGTCCCAATGGTATCTTCCTCGCCATGGGTCAATTATGTGGCAACCCGTTCCATGCCTACATCAACTAATGATCAATTCTGTGATGTTGTACATTATGTACTGGAGGCATTGGAACTAGATATCTCTAATGGATTCCTTGCTATGTATTCCTTCCAGAGCATTGTTCTCCCATCTTATGAGAACCTCTTGGAAGTCATGACCTATTATGGGCCGTGATCAAGGAACCATGAACATAGTTCCTTGTCTTGTCTCAAGCTCATTAAAAAATGAAACAAGGAATATGAGGATAATTCCTAGTCTTGTGTCAACCTCATTAAAAAATGAAACGAGGAATATGAGCATATTTCCTTGTCTTGTGTCAAGCTTGTTAAAAAATGAAACATGGAATATGAGGAGAGTTCTTTTATTGTGTCAACCTCATTAAAAAATGAAACAGGTCCCAGAGCATAGTTCCTTGTCTTGTGTCAAGCGCGTTAAAAAATGAAACAAGGAATCTAAGCAGAGTTCATTGTCTTCTGTCAAGCTCATTAAAAAATGAAACAAGGTCCCCTAGAGCAAAGTTCCAATTCAAGTCTTTTATTAGATCTTGTAAAATCTCAGTCGAGTCTTTCACTTGATCTTGCAAATGAACCTTCATTCCATTCGCCTGATAGCCACGAGTAGTCTACTTAGGTGAATGCAATGAAGCTTGGGGGGCATGCACCTAGAATTGAGTCATCATGCTAGGGGCATGTAAACCAATCCAAGCATAGTTTTTCATTTCAATCCTGTGTAAAAATGAAACTGAATCCAAGCATAGTTTTTCATTTCAAGCTTGTGTAAACATGAAATTGAATCCAAGCGTAGTTCCCTATGGTTCAAGCCTGTGTAAAAATGAACCCATCTCCATTTTAACCTTGTGATTTCCATTCTATCAACCTCTTCTATTAGATGAGCCTTGGCTTTTCTCCTTCCATCGTTAGATGAAAAGTTGCAATGAGTGGTCTTATTAGCCAGCCTCTTCACATAAATCAACATGTTTTGAGAAGTTACAACATCACCGGAACTAGTTTCTATCCTAGACACCACTCGTTCCTCTAAGTGGAGTCCTCTTTAAGCTATTTTCAGACTCCCAAAACATGAAAATATGGTCGAGTGATTGTCCTTTTCAGCCCATAAATAGATTGGAAACAACATCTACTCAGTATAAGTTTAACCCTTTTCCAGACTGAGATAGATTACTTATGAAAAAGGAATACGTTGATCGAACATGGTCAATAGAATCTCTCTTGTATTATTTTATGGTTTTTCAGACTTGAGAGACAAATTTATGAAAAAGAACATGTGGAGTTTTCTTTTTGTCCCTTTCAACCTCTCTAAACATGAAAAGGACTGAGTTCTCATTGTCCTTAAACTCGTTAAAACATCAAATAGTGACAAACTTGTCCATCATGACAAGACCAGGTTTCACCTTCACTAGGCATGTTAAAACATCACATAGTGATGGATTCACCCAAAGGGTGGAATTATACTACAAGCATATGTTATCCTCAATATTGTTTAAAAAAAATAAAGAGGTATTGGTCAGCAATGACAGGGGAAATGGGAAAAGGGATAAATCACTTTATGGTAGCAAGTCGCTCTTGAACATGACACTTTAACTTCATCTCTGCGACTATTTGGGTTGGGTTATCTGCTTGATGGTTATCATACCTATGGCCTATGACACCATCCATGACTTTGGTTTTGGTTCAATGCTTCCAATTCATTCAGTGTCACCGACATGTTCAAGAGAAGTCACTCAGTAAACTTCATCCTTTGCAATACTCATAAACCTTCATTTTCATGACCGCCATTCCTGAACATTGTGTCGTCAGTCACATTCTGTCTTCAAAATAATTATACTCATTTCATGTCATTGATGGGGGATACATCAAGGCCCTCCTGTGATGTGTCACTTCTTGTTGACATTCGCACATTATCTAGGAAGTTGACTTAGAAACACCCTTCTAGTACCTTGAGGCTTGCATACATCAATGGAAAGTTTCTTGCTTCCAGCAACATGTTGAGATCACAGACCTTCGACCGAAGGAATTTGCATGGTTTTTGACATAAAAAAATCTATTCAGACCATGAAAAATGTACTGTAGTACCTTGAGAATCATTATCATTATTGGTGATTTCTCTCGCATCTGTTAACAACTTACATCATTGGCTGGTAATCAAACAATGTCTTCCCATGTTCGACTTTAGATCACATTTTCACATGGTTAGACTTGTACTTGAGCAAACGATTGGACAAGATATAAGACCCTAGATCTAGTTTCATCCATCTCGGTTGCGATTTCAGGAGAGTACTAAATCCTCTGTACGATGGCTTTACATAGATGGTCATCCTATCATGGGTCTATATCTGTAGACGATTATCTATTTTATGTACATGTAATGAAAAGTTTATATGATGAGTATGGGTATGCCTTCCCTTAGAAATTCATGAGAAATTCAAATATATCATGATATTATGTATTGTAATCAATGCAGGTCACCATTCGCTTCAAATCCTCCTCATCACATCATAAAGCATATCACTCGACATTATCATTTTCGACTTCATGCTTTAGGGGGAAACTGTTACAGGTCTATTTGGGAAAATCACTCCCAACATTCAAATCAGTACAATTAGGGTTCATCAAACCCTAATTTAGTTGCTACATGCCCTAGACAAGTCATCAAATTGAATGCTTTCATCCATGGAATTTTCCTAGCCTGAAAACCTACTGAAATTCCTCCTTGGGACACCAGCACAGGATTGGTCAGGGGTAACTACACTACAGAGTAGGTAGGCCCATTTAGGCCTACATTGTAGTGCACTTAGGCCCTCTTTGACCTGTGTTGGGCAAGAATGAGTGAAATTGGCATCAGATTTTGGGAATATTCTCTGATTCTAGAGCATTCTAGAAGGATGCCCAACTCTTATCTCATCCTATGAGGTTGAATTTGGATAGGATATGGATCAATTAACCCTCTATCCTCTCATCCCTTTCTCCATGGAGACTAACTCCAATTTTGGAAATCCATTCAATGCCCAATTTATGACATAACCACCTACATTTTCCTATAAATTGACCACTCATCATAGTGATCAGGAGGATGGAATTTGAAGATTGTAGAGAAATACTGTTGGTTTGAGATTTGAGTTCATGTCAAGTAATATAATGCTACTAGATTGATGTGCTTTTGGTGTGATGAGGGTTTGGAATGAAGCTGGATGAGTGACACGGGATCAAACTACTTTGGGTGTAACTCTTCCTCCTACATCAATAAAGTTGTTTGTTCCTTTTCCCATATTCTTGTTCATATCTATGATGCATATCTGTTTAAATGTTGCCAATTCCATTTGTTTATAGTACGTAGATTGTATACTTTGATCATTGTCATCTTCTATTTTTGTTGAAAAGGACCAATTGAGTGGATTTAGTTTGAGTGGAAGCGACAAGAGAAATTCAAAGGAGATCAAGGAAGCAAAAGATCACAAGTAAGTTCCTTCATCTCATTTATCTATTATAGGAAAAGGTTAAACCACTTTCTTTCTGTTTCTCTAAGTGTAACTACCCAATTACAGAAATTGTATTTATCCATAGATACAAGTTCCATATAACACCAACACTGGCCTCTAGGACTGTTTTGCGCATTTCTGGAGGACAGTGGTTGCTTAGCCCAAGAAATTGCGCAAATCTGTCCTTGGGCCAACAATCCTTCCCAGCTGAAATTACGTAATGCGCAATCCCAATAGTCAGCAGCCAGACTAGATTGTGCATTCTATAGTTCTAGTAGTTAGTCAGTCTCTCAACAGGCTGGACTGTGCCTTGTGTAGCCTTGACAATCGATCTCCTGACCTCTCGACCGAAATTTCACAACCTTCATGATCATTCACCAAGGTATGTTGCAAGTTAGTTCTCATGTTCATTTTGATTTTCAACTGACAAATTTCTTGTTATGAGTGTTTCCATGTCTCTAGGTATTGTAGGTGTTCATGTGCCTCTCAGCAGTACAGGTACAATGGTTTCCAGGAGAGCAGAGATGAGGACACCATTCAAAGAACACTTGAGGATGTAGTCGATCAAGTGTCTATGAGCTTGCCTACTCACGAAGACATCAAGTTGTTCATAGACAAGGACATCAAGCGGCAACATCACAATAAGCAACATCAAGAACAACAACTAAAGATAGCATACCAAATGCAACGAATGCAAGAGGAGGGTTGTTGACAACATGGAGGTGGAACAAGGTTGCAGGCTCAAGCAGGTCCATTGATGATGAAAGCAACTTTGGAGACTCCGACTATGGAGTGACGGTGCAACATGAAGATTGCATGAAGGAAAAAGATGTAACGAAGAAAGAGTTGCATGTGCTGAAGTAGAAACTCAGGAAGAAAAATAAGCTGCATTGGCAGACGAATGAGTTGCAGTAGGATCAGGAACAATAGTGGGCGAAATGTGCACTCACGGATGAAACTGTGCCCATACAGGTTAAATATCCATCCTAGCAGCTAACATGGAGCAGACATGCTGAGCAGTGTGGTTGATCACATGCAAGGGATCTAACATCATGCATGTCATTGTGCACACACATTCAACCCAACCCATTCATAACACTCACCAACGCGAAGACAAGAAGCAAGTCCAATTGGCACTAAACATGTACTTCGGCAAGTTAGTGCTCATGACCACCAACACACACTTGAAGATCAACACATTCTCTATGCATCAATATGTTGTTGGTTCAACCGTACCCAAGAAGACCATGCACATGTTAGCAGACGATTTGGATAAAGGGTCTGAACCAATGCACCTGTTGTAACAGAGGCAAGAGTTCGCTTCAGCAAGATGTCACCATGAGGTGCATGCACACCATCACGGATGACAAAGCTTGGCATAAGCTCACCACCTTCACCATCACAAGCATCTCAAAGAGTTGGTCTCATCACAGTAGATCGAGTGTCAATGATGTCTTGAAAGGCTTGCTCAACCCATGTTGTCTCACATGATTACATGTGCATTCTAGTTTTGAGTCACCTCAAGCGTAAGTAAAGTGTCAATGGTTGGATGTAATAGTCATAAAGTAGGTGAAGAGTCATGAGGGTAGTTGAACTGTCAAAAAAGGGAATGTCAAGGGTCACCTAACCCTTTTCTATAAACAGCCCCTCATAACTCATTGTAAGGGCTTTTGGTCAGCCAAGCTTCTACTAAGACTATCTTGAAGAAGGATTGGATAGTATTGTAACGTGCCTTGGCTTCTCCACTGCATGGAGCTAGTACATTTCTTTGGAGGAGCAGGTGGATGTGGCTATAATGTTCCACTATTGGGGCTAGTAGGTTTACATGACATATTGTATGATTGTAACTTACACTTCTTTAATAATAAGAGCCAACACATTTTCATGCATATGTTGTTATTGTAGTTGGACTATTTCAGTTGCCTTAATGATATATGTTGTTTAACTTATGTACTTGTATATGAACTGATTTGCATGCAATTATATGAAACTTGTTGTTAATGTGTTGCATATGTTTTTAATTCTATCACCATTTGTGTCGACTACTCTATCGGACATAAGACAGACCTTTCTCATGAACCTTTCTATATCAACCATCACACTTGTCTTGGACTGACCCATGAGTGTTTTTCGTGTTATCTTACCTTGTTGTTGTGACTGCCGCATCTGAGTGGACTTCTCCGCTAGAAGTTGTGCATGTCCTTTGTGTGGTTGTTCCTAGCCGAGTTGGGACTGATCCGTTTCAACTTGGAACTCACCTTCATCTTCCTCTCCCTTCGAAGTGTTGGAACCTCTCGTACACATTCCTTGACTCTCTGCATCAGTCACACCCTTGCTACTGACAAAGTTATCTTACTTGCTTCTGTGCAAGAACGCGGTCAAGGCATTACCTTACGACCCACTGTTGGGACTCCTACAGAAAATAGTCTAAGGTCTAATTGGGACTTCTTACCGGGTTGATCCCCTTGACATGTTGATGGGTCCAACACCATCAACATTTCTGGCACTAGAAGGAGGGCCTGATGACAAGAAGTGTCCTCTCATCTAGTTTTGAACCTTTGCATATCTTTCATGGAGTCTTGTATTCTTCTTCCCCCGAGGTGTTTTTCAAATTGTGAAGATGTCTCCATCTTGGGGAAGCTTTTCAATCTCTTGTTGAATCACACGTATGATGGTGAAGGTGAAGTGACCTGGCCTGAGTACTTACATAACTTTAATTGAATGATTTATTAGGAAAATGAGTTTATCGATGAGTAGGTCGGGTTGCTGCTCACATCCACACTTCGTAAATCTCCATTTCATTGGGTGCTCAGCCTACCAGTTGACACCGTGCACTAATGTGAGCACTTCTGTGATCTTATTGAAGACACGTTCTATAATTTTGATCCAGACCATCTTGACCGGAAATTGTTACAGCAATGGAGGGCTCTACATGAATCCATTATTGATTTTTGGTAGCACTTCCGTGACTTGTAGTTTCAAGAACTTAGGAGCTAGATGAAGTTTGCTTATCTTTGGGACTGGTTCGAGTATTGCCTTAAGAAATATACTCGTCCCAAGAGAAAGCTTGATGTCAAGCCTTGCTCAACCTTCTTCATTGATGGAACAGTGCAATCGCATGTGGGAGCAGGCACTGTCTCAACGAACTCTCCTCCTCCCTCTCATTCAACAGTTCCACAATCGCCGAGTGATGTTGAGGATCATGTTCGCACATCTATTCATCCTTAACATCCTCCCAACATCACTCCACTCAATTTTCGCGTAGAGTTGGTTGTGATTCCTTCAAGTTCCCATATGCATTCTTTTCTTCGACCTCCATCTTCACACTTAGGTGTTCCTTTGGATGATGTTGTCTTGTGTTCATCCATTCCAAACTCTTCACTTGTTGTGAACGAGGAACAACCCACTGACAGAGTTGGTGTTGCACAACCAACATGCATTGTCATTCATGAAGAGTATGAGTGGGAGCATGAACATCAACACTCAGCGAAGGATGACTCCCTTCTATCTGAGCCCCATCCATTCTTTCCTAGCTTCTTTGGTGAACCTTCCATCCCAGATTTTGCATGTGTGACTTTGTCCACGGATGCACCCATTGTTGATCACTCGCAAGACTCACCGGATGCTAGTCCATCATTCGACAATGGAGAGGATAAGTTATTGATTGAAGATCCACTTGAACCTTCATCTGTCTTTTCTAGAAACATAGGGGATGGGTTCATTCACTTTTCATATACCCTTTTGTTTGATTCATCTGATCATGAAGATGCTAAAGAATTCATTGATTTTTCTGATCGTGGTGGTCCTGATCCATTTGCTTCCAATTTTGATCACAATGTTATAGACATGTTTGGGCACATCAACCCCACACTCATATGTTGATGGATTAGGGATCATCAACCCCTAAAAGGGTTGTTTTATACCCTAAAGGAACTAAGTCATATGAATACATCATTCCCCAAAAGTTCCATCTCAGAAATAAACCAGAAAGTGCCTAAACTGAACCATACTGACTACTACATTGTCAAAGTGAGATGCATACTGACTGCTACACTGTCAAAGTGCAATGCATACTATTTAGGCATTCTATAGGGTGCGATGGGAGAGGATGGACAAAACTTTGGACAGTTTTTTAGTTGGTTGCTCATGGAATCTTCTGGAAACTTCCCCTATGTCACTTGCCTCTCAGAATTCGCCCAAGGATGACCAAGGAACTAGGAAACCATCTCCAATTCCCCTCTCTTGTGGAACTAATTTCAACAAATGGAATGGCATTCATAATCCCTGTAGATGACTCACCCTCTTGCAATAATCTATAAAAGGATCTCCCATCCAAGAGATTAGAAGGTTGAATTGTTGTGAATTGGAAGTAAGTGCTACTATTTTTAGTATTGAGGAGAGAGCATTGCATTCTTGTTGGTGTGTTCTTGCTAATTCATGAGGTGAAGAAGGATTGATGTTGGAAGGATGGTGCTAGATCAGACAACTGGGTTGTAATTCTCCTTATTATTAATAAAGTTCTTCAGGTTTTTTCTCAATTGATTGTGTAATTGTGAATGCTTTCTTTTGTTCATTGTATTTCTGATTCTGCAATGTTTATGCTATGATAGATCATGACGCTTTGACAAGTTTTTTGTTTCTGTAGCTATGTAGGTACTCTCCAAGCATGTTAAGTACAGGGAGGAGTTACAGAATTGGCCAAAGGAGAGAAGGGTCAAGCGAGGATTCAAGCACAAGTTCCAGGTTGGTTTTCTACTATCTTTCTCTTATCTGTTACACATAGGAAATATCATTGAATTGCTTTAAACTGTTGTTTCTAGGGTAGCTGCCAAACCTAGAGGTTTAGTCGTTCAACAAGACACTAATTTTCCTAGAAACAAATTGGCGACTCCGCTGGGGAAACCAGATGTTTCTCTGTTGTTATTTTTTGTTTTATGTTCAATTTTATAAACTATAGACAGAGTCTGAAGCCAGCTAGGTAGCTTTTGAACTACATTTGCTCTGCAATTGCATACTAGATAAATGTTGCTTCAGTCAATCTCTAGATTAGTTTATGAGTTAAAAATTTGACTTCTAAGCACATCTAGATGCCCTTTTGGTAGCTCAGTAACCTCTTAGGACATTCCATCATTCTTTGCTTATCATTGTTCATCAAAACCAAGCTTGATTCATTGAAAACTGCTCCACATTTGAGCCAAAACCATTGTCAGTAGCGCTCCCTAGACCATCGCACTGTCTTCCACTATGACTCAGTATGCATCTCACCTCTCGAGTGTGAAAAGTGCGATGCATCTAATTTTCAACAAAGGCCAGGTGCGATGTTTGACTAAACTCATTTTCCCATCTAGGACTTGAGGGTTTTTGACTTGTTTTCGGTTTTGTTTGGTTATTTTGCTGAATATGAACTATGTCTCTTCACTGAAGCTTACTTAGATCAGCCTCAATCTACATTAGGATTAGTGATTTTTTTTTTTGTTTGTTCTTCATTTATGATCCTTTGTGAAAAGTGGTGTTAATTGATTTTTTGTTTCGATAGAAAAGTGTCGTAAAACCGTCATTTTTTGTCGAAAAGTGAAGTGTTGTAAATTCTTCCTTCCTTTGATAATTGATTAAACTATTTTTGATGCATTTGATTTGATTTGTTTACATTCAAAGTGTCGAAAGGATAATTCTTTAATCTTGAAAGTGTCGTTTTTGAGTCTTCCTTTTTCTCCTTGAAGAAAAATTGTCGAAAATAGTCATTTTGAGTGAAATATTTTGAGTCATTGCTGCATTTAGTTTTCCTTTTTGAATCATTCACATTAAGGAGAATTGAAAACAAATACATGCATTTGCATTTTAGCATATTTTGGTTTGTGAATGCTTGATAAGAATAGCTAGGGAAATTGCATTAGGTGTGCTCTTTGCTCTTTGTCAAAGATTTGATTGCTCTATCCTTTAGTAGCTAAGGTTTTCATCATTCAATCTAAATCAAAAGTTTGTTTATGATGATAGTTGCATTTTACGAATTGCAAACATACATCACGTGGAGAACCTTCAAAGGAAAATTTTAAAGAAGATCAACTTAAAATTAACCTCGATGAACTTAACAACGCTTTGGAATCGAATGCAACACATTTAGAGGTCTAGGATAGAGACGTGTTCCAACATTGTTAAACCTAATGGCTATCATTTTCATTGAAGGTTGGGTGATTCCTCCTCTTTGATACGACAATTGCTAGCATGGACTTGTACTCCCCGTACCGTTGCGTATATATTGGGAGACCCCACTAGGCTGAAATCCTTTATCCATAGGAAACCGAGTCTGGCACCTTATCGATCGTAATGCACTGAACATAGCATTCGGGAAGATTGACTACCGTACGTAAAGTCCTTGGTAATTTCTCTTTAATTTATCACCAAGGTGTATATTGCAGTTTTGCGATTGATCTGGTAAACCTTTTTGTCTAGATTCTCCAGAGTAGTCACTTTCGTTCCTTTTTAACTCCTTAAAAGAAAAGGTCCATCTGAGCACTTGTCCTTTCAAGCTCATTAAAAATCGAAGGCGACCAGAGTCATATTTAGCTTTTTCTCGACTCTTTAAAACTGAAAAAGAAAATTTGTGTCCAAGTGTCTTTAAAATTAATTGATCGCGAATAACATCCCTATTCCTTAGTTGATCTTAGGTTGAAACATATGGCGACAAATCCAGAGTCCACCTATCAAGGAATCCCTTTTGATGGGAATCCTAGTATTTTTCCTTCTTTCGAAAATATTGGTGCTCCTTATATGGCTACATTGTCCCTTCTAGGATTTACCATTGGCTTGCCAGTATGGTTGCTTTCAACCTCCTTGTTTCAAAATGTCGTGATTTCTCCGCAATCGAGTACACCTCCAACTGGACAAAATCAACCTCTAGTTGATCCTAAAGTTGACCTTTGCCTTCTTCCTTGTTTGTTTCTCCCTCCCCCTCTTCCTCTTCGCTTGGTGAAAGTATTGGTACTAGTAACCAAGTGGCTAAGAAGAAGAAGAAAAGGAAGAAGAAGAAGAAGAAACCAATTCATCAAGGGGGCAACCAAGAAACCATTGCTTTGAATGCAGCATTTGATGAAAATCCATTCGTTAAGCCTCACAAAGTCAAATATCCATGCAAACTTTGTGCGGGAGACCATCTTTTTCGAAATTGTCTTGATATTCCTTAGATCTCAAAAGAATGGTCTTCACATTCACATCATTCCGTGTCATCAACCTATGGAGATCATGTTGGTGACACACCATCAACTAGTGATAGTAAAGTTCATGGAATGAAAGGAAAGTTTAAGTTTCCATGTATGTTATGTAAAGGGAATCACCCCATTTACCTTTGTCCCTATCTGGATGAAGCCAAGAAAGTGTTGGATAACTGTCCTACTTCACCGCAGTGACTTCCATCTGGTTACAGGAAACTCTCCCTAAATCCTTCACTAGTTGATGAAGCAACTGGGCAAAATCAACTGTCGGTCGAAACCACTCTCTCTGAAAGTGAATCCTATGAGTCTATACCCGATCCAAATCAACAGGTTGAGGTAACGGTTGACCTGATTTCACCTTTAGCTAATCGTACCTTTCCCAAAGAGAGTGAAAATCATACCACTCAAGTTCTTTTTGTTACCTCATATTCAAATGAGCTTGTGGGTGTTAGGTTCCTATACCAATAGGTTTCATTTTTCATGATTGACTGGAGAAGTGCCAAATATGTTCATCCTTTCCATGCTGCAAAGGTTCCATATTTTGAAGAATTTCACTATGTACAAATGTTTGACTCTTATCATGGTTCATGAATGGCCAAACAGCTTAATCTTGGCCAGGTTCATATTTCAATTTACTTGTCTTAGAATAGAGAATGAAGGTCTGTCCAAACAGTTCAAGCTTGGCAGATGAGTAGATAGGTAGAGAAGCAAAGGAGCCCAACTATTTAATATGGGCCCTTGGAAGAGATAAGGGTAGATTTAGATAGGATGGCAGCTAAAAGAAAAGAAGAGAATCAGGGTTTGCTAGTTCAAATGCACCCAATGAAAATGAAGAAAAATGTTAGGAGTAATAGGATGGGTAAGTAGTTTTGATGTTGCAGAAGCAGTTGCATGAGTGATCCTCCTTCTCAAAGATAATTCATCTCTTATGAATATCATAAATATCATGGCAAAGTGTGGTGATAGATCAGATGTTGCCTGTCTAACTCCCCCTCTTTCTTCTCCCATCAACCACTCACTAACCTCCCTCCAAGGACACTGAGATCTTCTCAGTACTCCTAGTTTACTTCATTTTATGAAAAAAGACTAAGTGAAAACTCTGTTTTTACTTAGGAAGAGAAGCCACATTTCTTGTGTAAAATATTGATTTTCTCCTAAGCCTAAACTATTCAACTCTGCTACTAAAAACCCTCTCATTTCCCTAAGCCTAAGTTCCTAACTCTACAACTTAGCGCTTCCCTTCTAAACACATATTAACATTCTAATCCTATTATATTAAATCCCTAACAAAACCCCTTTCCTGTATTATGTAAATACATAAAAACCCCAAAATTTTTTAATATCCATACCCTCAGCTAAAGTTATGGCCATATTTTAATTTTTTTCAGGAGTTATTGGTCCATCTGGGGCCAATAACAACCCTCCATGCACTCCATCGGGACTTGTTTGAACGTTTGGTTAAACAAATAACCAAAGCCACCAACATAAACCATATAATAACCCTGATAACGAAAGTTTTATACCCCGCAAAGCATATATAAACGTTGATTTTTGTGGTGGGACCTCCGCCATAGCTGCCCGCCAGCTTCATTCACCACCCACCATTCGATTATCGCACGCAAATCCGATGGCTCTTGGTGATATCGGAACCCCTCCAATCACCAAATGATAGTGTCCGGGGGATGGGTGGTATTGCTGTCGTACAGAAGACAGGTGTCAACTTCTCGGCGTGATTGGAGCCCCCCCCCCTCCAATACCACTTTGGCCCAAAGGCAGTGCGGGGAATACTGCTTACCGCCTCGCTGCCTCCCTGCTGACGTCACCCTTGCATCATCAGTTGACGTCACACCCACGTCAGCACCATGTCAACACCATGTCACCTGCATAAATCGCCACCGCTCTGCCGCCATGTCACCACCACGTCAACCCGATATGCAACAAGCATTCACGTCATGCTGACGTCATCCGACCAAAGTGCGCCAAAAACCCGCCAAAGTCAAATTTTTTGTTTAAAAGGTGTAAAATGTCATTTTTGTTCATTTTCCTTTGTTTCTTCTGCTCAACTGTTGCGTGCTCTTTCACGTTCAAAGCGACATTTACACTACAAAGTCCGCCACCCAAAGAAATTAACTCCATAGCTCAACCCCTCAGCTCGGTCTACCACCTACATCTTGCACAGGGCATCCATTAAACAGGTATTTACCCAAGTTTTGCTCCTAAAACCCTGTGTTTTCTAGCTTCTTCTATTAAGTCTCTAAAAACGTTGGAATTTGAGTTCAATTCGTCAAAACACCTGCAAAATTGCACACTGTAACTACTGTTGTTGCCCGTTTTGCCAAGAAATCCTGCAAACACCGTCTCCCCATGTAAATTCCGCCCACTGAGCTAAATGCAAACCAATTTCACTGTGTAAAATTCCCGCAGAAAAGTCCATTGAGCTGTGGTTTTGCCTATTTTGCCCACATAAACCCGAATTATAGTTTCAAAATCACAGACAGTTGAATAATGGAGGCTCCAGTGGCCCTGAATGTTACTCCTCTCAGTGCACCCCACAAGGAATTAGAGTGGTTGCCCTTAGCTGATAGGGATTTTCAAATCCAGGACTTAATCGGTGATAGAAACCATCTCCAAGCATTCTATGAACTCAGGAATAGTTACCTAAGAAAAAAATATTTTTATGGGATATGGGAATCAAATTTACCCATGTACTACCTCCCCTTTGTCAATGTTTTCCCTAAGATAATTCACCTCTGCTGTGAAAGGTATGAGCCAACCCAAAGGGCAGTCAAAACTCCATCAGGAACTACCCTATTTCATATAACTCCTGACTCCATAAATCAAATGCTAAAATTCAGACCAACTCAGCTTCTGTTTCCACTTACTATGAAATTCTTACTTGATGAAGGTCCCAAACTCCCCAGCTCAGAGATAGCTTGAATTGCCCAAGTATTTATGAAACCAAATTGTCAGCCTACAGAGCCACCTCCTTTTCACTTTGCATGGTTCAATGAAGTGGGTAAATTACTTGTTGATATGATATCTTATATTTTGGGTTTCAAGACAAGTGAATATGTTGATGAGACTATGTTAGTTTTATTGTCCATATTCACTCCAGGGCAACCCCTTGCTGTCAAGTACAACTATGCTAAATTCATCACCAATAAGATCCATGACCAGCTCCTGAATCTAGACAGGGAGGGAGTCTTGAAGTACTCATCCTACATCTATCATCTGTTCCTGTATTATTAGCTAGGCAGTTTCCAATTTCCCATTAGAAAATTGGATTCTAAAGGAGAAAAGAGGTCTGTGATCTTTTGGACCTCAGTCTTTCATGAAGTCCACAACTCTCCTTGCTCTTACTGTGAGTTTATCAACATGTTCATATATCCAGTCTCTTCTCTACTAATGAGAACTCCTCCTCCTAGGTTGTCTTATGATATGTAGAAAATATTGCAGCTCTCCAAAAGCTACAAAATAGGTCACTGGTACTTATACCAGAATCAAACTGAGATCAGGATATATGGCTGTGAGTTGTGCCCCTACAAGCTGCCAAAATATGTGCCAATGAGACTATTTGCCTTGGAATATTTCAGACAATTTATGAATTTAGATTTAACTCATTTTCATAGCACCAAGAAAAAGGCTCAGTTGAAATTGAGAGACCAGTTAGGCCCCTATGTCATGAACAAAAAAGAAGAATGGCAAGATGTTGATCAGATATTGGGTGAAAAACTCAGATTAGAAAGAAGCTTTTGGTGGGTACCCTATGACCCAAATGGCTTTAGCAATGCAAGAAAAATAAAATATAGGCTATCAGAATATGAACATTGAAAGATCCTTGAAATAGAACAATTTTCCAACCGATATGAGTGGGTAGAAGGCACACTAATTGAACAGCTCACTGAGGAAGAGAAAATGGAACAAACTATGAAAAATCTTGAAAAGACTCTTGACCTAGATTCTTTTGAACATGTGTCATTCAAAGTGCCACAGCAAACCAGGGTAAGCACATCATCTGCTGGAACTTCACAGCAACCAGCCCAGGAAAGCACTACACCAGCTACTAGAACATCAAAGGGCAAAGAGGCATTGGAATCAGAGCAGCACAAGATGACAGATCCACCAACAACATCAAAGGAACAGGCTCAAGGGCAAGCCCCTTCACTGCAGACAAAGGCACCTGAAGTACCAGCATTACAGACTCCTGCCAATGAGGAAAGAAGCAAGAAAAGGGACAGAGAAGAGACCACACTTGCAAGTGGATCAGTGGAGCAGCCAGAGGCCAAAAGGCAAAGAGTAGATCCTCTACCTAAAGAGGAAATTGTTGAAGAAATCACAAAGAGTCCAAGAGAGGAGAGGGCAACCAGCCAACAAACATCCACCAGCTCTCACAGGCAGGAAATGGAGAGGCAGCATAGTATGGAAGTTTCCTCCTCAAGGCCGCAAAGTAAGCAACGTTCTGATATTAAAAGAACATTCATGGACATTAAGGCCCAGAATGAGCCATTGAGACTACAACTTTATGACCAATTTTTGAAAATGACACCCTCCAAACAGCAAAGACTAATGGCTGCATATGACATTAAGGAGGAAAAAATGATCTTAAGTCATTTTCGACCTAAATTTCAGCAACCACAGTCAGCAACTGACTATATAAGAATAAATATAGAGGTCCTTGCCAAAGACATATACCCAATGGACCAGATTGAGCTGCACAAACAGACAGGTGAAATGGTTTACTCTACATTGGCAGATAAGGCAATGTTGGCCCACAAATTGCAAGATTCATTAAGCAATACATCTGCCCAATTGGATTTGGAAAAAATATCTTCTTTAGCAAAAGACAACAGAATAAAGACCTTAGAAGAAATTATTATTGAGTTGGGACATGATCCCAAGGATGCCAAGGGCATGAAAGCATTGATAAAGAAAAAGGAAGAAGATATTGCTACACTTAGGAAGCAATTGAAGCTGCTTGTTACTATGCACCCACAAACTACAGAACTTGCACAAGAAAAGGCAAAAGAAGACATGATGGATTTGCTGATAAAGAGGAATCAAAGGCTAACTGAAATAGAGCAAGAATTGGAGAGAGCATTACAAGCCAAGCAGGGAGAGTCGACCTCCCAGCCACCTGAAATGGCTCCAACAGTTGCCACTGCCCCTCCCATAGTTGCAGCAGCAATCCCTCCCACTGTCCCAGCATCAACAACAGGTACCTCAGCTTTAGTAGCAGCAACAACAACAGCCCCAGATACCAGCATGGGCATGGAAGAGATGATGAAGGCAATAAAGGAGTTAGAACTCCAAATGGCAGAGCTAAAAGAAGCCAAAGAAAAAATGGCCAAGTTAGAGGTAAGCTATGATAAATCTAAAATAACTGTGGCAGAAAAAAACAAGAGAGGTAAAGGCCTTGGAACATAAGGTAAAATCCTTGGAGAAAGATCTTGCTATTCATAAGCCTCTATCAGAAATCAAAACAATTTTGTGGACTAAGATTGGCCAGTCCATCACTGATCAATGGAGATCAATATAGACTATTTATGAGCAAATTGAATTGATAGAAATAGGCCAAGTAGAGATTCAAAAGGCCACAGCATCATTGGGAAACATGCCTCAACAGGCCAATAGACTAATTCATTTTTTGAATACTCATACCAAAGAACAACTAGCAGCTCTAGATATCAGGGACAGAATAGGTACCATTTTGACAGTTGAAAAGGTGCTAACCATGAGGAATTTTATATAGAATTTGGAATGAAAATGTCAAGAAATGCAGATGGAAATAAATGCTTTTACAGAAAAGTTTACAGTCTTGCAGCAAAAGGGTCTACCCAGTTCATTAACCAGCAATCAGAGACTGTTGACACATGAACAATATGCTCATAGGGTGAATACATATGTTGCCAATCAGATGACAACATCATCAAGAACTTCATAAGACATAGCACCTCCCTCTGGACAGAGCTTATATGAAAAATTGGAAAATCTGTTCTATATTGAGCATGAAATAACACATCTTTTTGAAGTCCAACCCAATTTCTATAGATATACTGAAGCTGATGAAATATTGATAAAGCTATAGAGGCACCAGTTGCCCACAGACCAATGGTGGCAGAGCATGTTAGAGGTTTTACCAAGGTATTTTTAGTTCTCTTTTTGATCATCTGCATTCAATCAAATTCAATGCACGTGCCACATATCATAAAAAATGAAAACAACAGGGGAAGGAAGTCATGCCAAAATGCATTAAAGCAGAATCAAGTACAGATGAAAGGGCCAGGGCAGCAGCTCAGCGAAACTAATAAAAGAAATACTATGAGCTGACTCACTGGGTGTAAAATTCAAACGTATCTGATCAATTAAAGGCCAGCACAACAGTAATTACTTCTACATTCTTTTTTCCCTGTTTCCAATGGCATTTATTTCCCTGTAAAAGTAGATGGATGAAGTTATTGTGGGATATTTTTCCATAATATATTTTGTAACTCTTTCTTTTTTTATAAATACCTCCCCATGAGATGTATTCGTGGTTGGTGATATCTCTTCTGGACTGCGCTGTAACTCTGAGGAATTTTAATACAAAGGCTGTTGAAGTTCACTGTTGTTGCACTATCTGAATGTGGATTTGATGCTCTTGGTCATGCTACAGGCTTCTTGTGTCTTTATATGGATCAATAAGTTTTCCTAACCTGTGTTTTGTATTTTCTGTGTCTGCAAACTTCATATATGTTTTCATAATCTTAGTAATGGAGAAAAAGAATAGCCCAGAATTTGTTTAAATACACTCTCTGCTCAATCTCTATTATTACTTATGTTTTCTACAGAGTTAGCATAAACATGAATTCTTAGCTGCTTCTGTTTCCACTAATTCTTTGACTTTGAATATTAACAAGGAATTCTTTACTGCTCCTTGATAATACTCATGCATTTTCCCTTTGCCAACATGATGAAGGATTCTTAACTGCCCTTCACCCACTGGCTTTCATTCCATGTATTTCTAGATTGTAAAATTGTTCCAACATTGATTATCTTGCTTTGTAGTATTACCTTTTTCCAAAGAAAACACACTCAGCAGTTCATCCTCATAGACTCCATCTACCCAATGGAATAAACTGTTTAGATGTGCATCCCAGTTTTGTCTAAGATCACCATCCAAATTTAAAACAAAACCCTGTACATCATAGCTAGCCTAAAATACCTCAAAACAAAGCTAAACTTTAAAGAGAGAGCCCTCTCTGGATGCAAATTGGCTAGAATCTGTGTCTAAAAGATTGGTCTATGGTTACCTCGATTGTATCCCCTCCTTAGAATCTTCCTAGGGGACAACCTGAGTGCTAACATCATTACCAACTCCACTGGGGACCTGAATGATTGTTTGTTACTATTGTTTATTTTCTAAAGCTATAGATGGAGCCTGAAGTTGGCTAGGTAGCCTTTGAAACTATTATTCCTATGCAATTACATGTGTAAATCAAAGCTACTTCAGTCTATCTCCAGCCTAGTTTTAGGCTTTGAACAGTTGTCCCAAAAACTTGATCAGTTTCCTTTTTCAATAGATCTTTAGGAAAATTCAAGATTCTCGTTAAAACTTCCTAGGAACATATTGTCAAAAGTAGCATCCTTCAAAATATTTCAAGAAAAACCAAAAAATAGTCATATAGTCAGAAGATGGCTCCAAAAAATAAGACCCATTATACCAGATCAAATCCGGATCCAAATCCTCCACAGATCTTTGAAAATCCTAATTTTATCCCTAAGAGCCTTAGAAAACTAGAGAATCAAGAGAGTTCTACTGATTCAAATCCTAAAACACCTCAACAGAAGCCTATCCAAACTGGGCTCACTGAAAAATCACAAATCATACCTTCTATTACTGTTTCTTCACCTAGTTCACCATTAGTACTTCAAACCATCTTCTCCACTCCCTCATCTACACCACATATTTCCATTGTTATCCCTGCTCTTCCAACTGTTGTATTTATCCCTGTAAATATGGAAAATTGATATGCTCCCTTGCAGTTACCTGCAAATCCAGGGGCTATGCCTCAGGATTACCAAAGCAAAATCACCTATTTTGATGGTGCTGGTACCTACATAGCACAACAACATACAAATAAAATGACAAACTATTTTGAAAATTATGAGATTGATGATGTTGATGTTAGAATGAAAATTTTTGTCCAGAGCCTAACTAGTGATGTTAGAACATGGTTTAGGGCCCTCCTTGCAAATACAATTGCTGATCCACAAGCCCTTTATCAAAATTTCCTAAATAGATGGGTAAAGAAGAAGGATCCCCTACACATATTATCAGAATATGAGAACCTGAAAAGAGGACCACAAGAAAGTGTCCAAGATTACTGTTCTAGATTTAATAATGTCTATAATGCTATTCCTCAGAATCTTAGACCACCACCAGACTTAGCCTTGATCAAATTCCCTGATGGATTTAACTCGGACATGGCCTACCAGCTTAGGGAGAGAGCTCCTTGAAGCTTAGAAGACATGCAAAGCATAGCTGTCAATGTAGAGGCAAATCTAATTTCTAAACAAAACTGAGCCAGATCTGAGAGAAGAAAAACTTTTAAGGAAGAGCCTTCTGCGTTTGAACAAAAATTGGATGCGATTATTAAAGGTATGGATAGACTTGGGGATAGAGTTGAAACTATTGAGAGGAAATAATCATGGGATGGCCAACCAAGTAATTTTGGGAGGAATCCAAAATTTAGGAAAAACCAGAATTCTAACACTGGGAAAGTTGGTCCTGACCAAAACATCAGACCACCATTTCAAGAAAACTATGTTGAAGCTTCAACTTCTAGTGAACCCATGAAAGATACTCAGATTAATTTGATGGGTCTTAATAGTGGACAACGAATTTTCCTAACTCAAGAAGATCAAGAGGCTCATACTCTTGGTCAGTTTCAAATGCAATTAGGAGAATCCTTTGATTTTAAGGAAGGGTATGACATAGCTGTATATGAAGTCCATAAATAGTATAACTTGAGAAGTAGGAGAATAGATATCTCTGATGACAACAAGAAAAAGGAAATCAAGAAATCTACCAAAACCAAACTCAAGGATTCTCATATATAAACTACTCCTAAACCAATTTCAAATCCAAATACTCTAATCGTTGAAGATGTTTTAGCCAAACAAAAATCAAACCAGCACCCTCCACCTATTTTTCCTCTTGAAGAAATCATAGAGGAACCTTTAGAAAATGGTGTAAAAGTGACTTCAGCTCATAATAATATTCCAGTGAAAGAATCAGTTACAGAAAACTCAACTGAAAAGGATATCCTTACTGCCCGAAATGTTAAAATACAAGCTAAAAAACCTTTCAATTTAAAGGCCATAATAAGCAAGTTAAAAACAGCTGTTCCACTGTCTGAATTGGCTAGGCATGAAGTTTTCAGAGAACAAATCAGTAGGTCACTACAAATTCTAGAAAAGAGAGATGTAGTGAATGTCCTTGATGACCAACCAGAACTTATATTTGGTCCTGAAGTAAATGGAAAGTCTGTAGATGGAGGAGTTCCTCCTATCTATGTCAGCTTAAATATTCATGATAAGGTACTTCACAATGCAATGTTTGATTTCGGGGCTTCTCACAACTTAATGCCCAAATCAGTGATGGAAAAATTGGAACTAGACATAACCCGACCATACAAAGATCTATTCTCATTTGATTCTAGCCAAGTTAGATGCCTAGGATTGATTAAAGATCTGTGTGTATCACTAGTCCAATACCCTGCCAAGACTATTCTAATGGATGTAGTAGTGGCTGATATCCCACCCAAATATGGAATGTTATTATCTATATCTTGGGGTGCCAAGCTTCAGGGTTCTTTACAGCTTAACATGTCCTATGCCACCATCTCAGTCTTTGGCCAGCCAAAGAGATTATATAGGGAAACTTTGATGAAGTATGTGGTCAGCAGCCAAGACAAACCCCAAAACTTTCCCATTTGTTCCATGCATTCAGACATGGATTCTCTCATCTTGTACAACACTGAGATTCATACCCCAACTGATGTTAAAATTTTGGCTTTAAGCTAGAATGAATTCCTAGATGAAAAATCCACAGTTCAGATTCAAGAAGTCTCTGAGAACAATCATGTAGTAGTCACACAAGAAAGACCAAAATAAAATGAAGATCCAAATCTGTCTACTAAACAAATCTTGAAAATTCCTGATAATAACTCTAAACAAGAAATCCTATGGTATTTGGAATTTGATGGATCTGTCAATAAGCTGGGAGTAGGGGAAGGCATTTGGATACACAATATGCAAAATGATCATGTTGAAGGACATGCATATAGGTTAAATTTTAGGTGCACCAACAACATGGCCGAATATGAAGCCCTTTTGCTTGGGCTCAAAGTGATCAAAAGCCTAGGGGCGGATAGGATATCAGTTTTAGGAGATTCTAATTTGATAATTTAGCAAATGAAAGGAAACTTTATCACAAATGATCTTAGGCTGCGATCATACAGAGTGGCAGCAATTGAAATTCTCAACACCTTCCTAGAATCTCAGCTTGCTAAAATTCCAAGGAATCAAAATTTGCATGCTCATAGTCTAGCAACCTTTGCTAGTACTTGCAAATTGCCATTCAAGCCTAATCACCGATTCTAAACTGAAATTAAACATAGGCCAGCTGTACCTAATAATGTCAAAAATTGGCAAGTATTTGACAGTGACATTCAAATCAATAATTTCCTGACCCTCAAAGAAGAGTTCTCCAGCACAAAAATAGATACAAGAACCATAAGTGAAAATGATCAAATAGACACAATTGAAACACATATTTCTGCTGAAACAGCAAACCAAATGCTACATCCAACAAAGTTTGCTAAAACAGATTTACAGGAACTTGAAGAAAAAGAATGTGATGATGCTATTGGAGCAGAATGTGAAGTAATTGATTTGAAGGATAATTTTTTACCTACAGGCCTCACTCCTTTGGAAGATATTTTTGACTCAAATGACATTTCTAGTAAACCTAAAATACAGCCATTAAACGAAAAAATTGAGGACTATAATATAGGAACTGCAGAAAATCCCAAAATCATAAAAATGTCCAAAAATTTGCCATTTGACCAAAAGACAAAGTATGTTGAACTGTTTAAAGAATTTCAAGATGTTTTTTCATGGAGCTACGAGGACCTAAAGTCTTATGATACATCTGTCATTCAACACACTATACCTCCCAAAGAAAATAAAAAACCTTTCAAGCAGAAACTTAGAAGGATCAACCCTGTGCTCCTCCCTTTAATTGAGAAAGAAGTCAAAAGGATGTATGAGGCTGGAATTATTGCACCCATTAGATTCTCAGAATGGGTTTCAAATCTGGTGCCCACTAGAAAGAAAACAGGGGAGATTAGGCTGTGTGTTGATTTGAGAAATTTGAATAAAGTGTCTTTAAAGGATAATTACCCCTTACCCAAAATGGATCACATTCTACAAAGGGTAGTGGGTGCTTCAAGAATCTCACTTTTGGATGGATTCTCAGGCTTCAATCAGATCCTAATGCACCCTAATGATCAAGATAAAACTACTTTTACAACCCCTTGGGGAACCTTCAAATATGTAAAAATGCCATTTGGACTCAAGAATGCAGGAGCAACTTTTCAAAGAGCCATGGATATAGCTTTTGCTAAAGAAATCCATGATTTTTTAGTCATTTACCTAGATGACCTTACTGCATTCTCCAAGTCAGATCAAGAACACTTTGATCATCTCAGACAGGTATTTTTAATTTGCAGGAAATATGGCATATCATTAAATCCAAAGAAATCATTGTTTGGCCTAGAAGAAGGAAAATTATTGGGCCATATCATCTCCAAAGAAGGCATTAGAATTGATCCGGACAGAATACAAACTATTATGCAAGTTCCTCACCCTAGAAACATAAAAAAACTACAAGCTTTTTTGGGGAAGATCAATTTTCTAAGAAGATTCATACCAAATCTGGCCGAGATGATAAGATTGCTGAACAACATGCTGAAAAAAGATTCCAAGGTTAAGTGGACAATAGAAGCTAAATAAGCCTTTGAAGAAATCAAAAAAGCTTTGACTCAAACACCAGTCCTTACAAGCCCGAATTTTGATAAAGACTTTATCATATTCTCATTTGCATCAGAACATACAATTGTTGTTGTTTTTCTTCAAAAAGATGACCAGGGATGTGAAAAACCCATAGCCTTTTTTAGCAAGGCACTAAGAGATGCTCCACTCAAATATCAAATCATGGAGAAACAAGAATATGCACTTGTAAAGGCCATTAAAGACTTTAGAGTTTACATCTTATACTCTCATGTGATTGCTTACGTGCCCAACACTGTTGTTAAAGACATCCTGACCCAAGAGGGAATTGAAGGCAAAGGGGGCAAATGGATAGCCACCATACTAGAATATGACATTGCAACCAAACCAACAAATATGATAAAGGGACAAGGATTAGCCAAACTTATGACTGAAACCAACTTTCAAGCCCTTGACATAAATCAACTGGATAATGAGCAGGATATGGCGACTCCACAGATCAATCAAACCTTTTTTACAATCAGCCTGGTATGCTGACATATGTTTTGTATTATTAAACCTGCAAGATCCTCCAGGATTATCCAGAACTAAGAAAATATTTTTGAAAATGAAAGCTTCCAAATTCTGTGTTTTAGATCATGCTCTCTTTGGGAAAAATCATGAAGGTGTTTTATTAAATTCTCTAATCAAAGAAGAAACTGACGAAGCACTTAAAGAGTTTCATGCAGGGGATTCTGGTCGACATTTATATTGGAAATCAACTGCTGATAAAATCCTAAGGGCTGGATTTTATTAGCCCATCCTATTTACTGATGTAAATAAATATGTAACTTCTTGCCACAATTGCCAAATCTTTGAAGGCAAGAAGAAGTTGTTGCCTCTACCCCTCAAGCCCATTTCCACTGAAAGACCATTTCAACAATGGGGTTTAGACTTCATTGGGGAAATTCACCCTTCATCCTCTGGCCAACACAAATGGATCCTTACTGCCACTGATTACTTCACCAAATGGATAGAGGCCATCCCTTGTAGGCAAGCCAATGACTCAGTGATCATGCAATTCTTAGAGACCAATATCCTGTCTACATTTGGTTGTCCCGAAAAGATTATAATAGACAATGTTGCTGCTTTTAAATCCAAGAGAATGATCACTTTTCGTCACAAATACCACATTACCTTAGGCCATTCCACGGCCTATTACCCTCAAGGTAATGGTATAGTTGAATCCTCCAACAAAATCCTGATCAATATCATTAAGAAAGTCTTGGAGGAGAATAAGAAAAACTAGCATAAAAAGCTTGTCAATGCACTATGGGCAGACAGAATGACTACTAAGAGATCCATTAGAACAAGTCCCTATGAATTGGTTTATGGTATGGAAGTAGTATTCCCTTCTTCCTTAGGAATCCCAGTGATAAAATTGCTGCAAGAAATATAGGCAGAACCTAATAATATTCAGAGAAGGATCAATCAAACTATTCATTTACAGCAAACAAGAGAGGAGGTATATCGAAGATCTCAGGTTCTACAAGAAAAACTTAAAAAGATATTTGACAAAAGAACCAAAGCAGAGGATTTCTTCATTGGAGACAAGGTTTTGAAGTGGGATTCCAGAAGAGAAGATAGGGGAAAACATGGAAAAATTGATTTCCCGTGGAGACGACCATTTATCATTCAGACTGTACAAGGAAACAACACCTACTTTTTGAAAAGCCTGGATAATAGAGAGGCAGAGGATGGGCCAGTTAATGGTCGGATGCTGAAGCATTATTTTGATCCAGTTTGATGAAATATCAGAACTTTAACTTGTATATAAGAGTGTTTACTTTCTGCAATTTATTACAGCAATAAGATAGAAAGGAATATGCAACAAATATTGAGGAAAAGTCAAAGAACTGCCCCACCTATTTGTGTCACCTTTTAGTCCATCAGGAATTGAAAAAATGACACTTGGGAACTGTAAATCTGTGTACAGTTTGGTTACAGCAAAGAAAAATTTCAGAATGCAGCAAGAGGTGTACATAAGGCTATTTGACCTGTTGTTCTTGACTTTTCACCAGGAAAAGCCATCCCCAAGTGGAGCCACTGTTAGGTTCCTATACCAATAGGTTTCATTTTTCATGATTGACTGGAGAAGTGACAAATATGTTCATCCTTTCCATGCTGCAAAGGTTCCATATTTTGAAGAATTTCACTATGTACAAATGTTTGACTCTTATCATGGTTCATGAATGGCCAAACAACTTAATCTTGGCCAGGTTCATATTTCAATTTACTTGTCTTAGAATAGAGAATGAAGGTCTGTCCAAACAGTTCAAGCTTGGCAGATGAGTAGATAGGTAGAGAAGCAAAGGAGCCCAACTATTTAATATGGTCCCTTGGAAGAGGTAAGGGTAGATTTAGATAGGATGGCAGCTAAAAGAAAAGAAGAGAATCAGGGTTTGCTAGTTCAAATGCACCCAATGAAAATGAAGAAAAATGTTAGGAGTAATAGGATGGGTAAGTAGTTTTGATGTTGCAGAAGCAGTTGCATGAGTGATCCTCCTTCTCAAAGATAATTCATCTCTTATGAATATCATAAATATCATGGCAAAGTGTGGTGATAGATCAGATGTTGCCTGTCTAACTCCCCCTCTTTCTTCTCCCATCAACCACTCACTAACCTCCCTCCAAGGACACTGAGATCTTCTCAGTACTCCTAGTTTACTTCATTTTATGAAAAAAGACTAAGTGAAAACTCTGTTTTTACTTAGGAAGAGAAGCCACATTTCTTGTGTAAAATATTGATTTTCTCCTAAGCCTAAACTATTCAACTCTGCTACTAAAAACCCTCTCATTTCCCTAAGCCTAAGTTCCTAACTCTACAACTTAGTGCTTCCCTTCTAAACACATACTAACATACTAATCCTATTATATTAAATCCCTAAAAAAACCCCTTTCCCGTATTATGTAAATACATAAAAACCCTGAAATTATTTAATATCCCTACCCTTGGCTAAAGTTATGGCCATATTTTAATTTTTTTCGGGAGTTATTGGTCCATCTGGGGCCAATAACCACCCTCCAAGCACTCCATCGGGATTTGTTTTAACATTTGGTTAAACAAATAACCAAAGCCACCAACATAAACCATATAATAACCATGATAACCAAAGTTTTATACCCCGCAAAGCATATACAAATGTTGATTTGTGTGGTGGGACTCACGCCATAGCCGCCCGCTAGCTTCATTTGCCACCCACCGTTCGATCATCGCGCGCAAATCCGACGGCTCTTGGTGATATCGGAACCCCTCCGATCACCAAACAACAATGTCGCAGGGATGGGCGGTATTGCCACCATACAAAAGACAGGTGTCAACTTCCCGCCATGATCGGAGGCCCCCCCCCCCTCCAATACCACCCTGGCCCAAAGGCGGTGCAGGGAATACCACTTACCGCCCCACTGCCTCCCTGCTAATGTCACCCTTGAGTCATCAGCTGACGTTGCACCCACGTCAGCGCCATGTCACCGCCATGTTGCCTGTGTAAATCGCCACCCCTCTGCTGCTGTGTCATCGCCACGTCAACTCGATACGCGACAAGAATTCACGACATCCTAACATCACCCGACCAAAGCGCACCAAAAACCCGCCAAAATCAAATTTTTTGTTAAAAAGGTGTAAAATGTCGTTTTTGTTCATTTTCCTTTATTTCTTCTGCTCAACTATTGCATGCTCTTTCACGTTTAAAGTGAAATTTCCACTACACAGTCCGCTACCCAAAGAAATTAACTCCACAGCTCGGCCCTCAGCTCAATCTGCCACCTACATCTTGCACAGGGCATCCATTAAATAGGTATTTACCCGAGTTCTACTCATAAAACCCTGTGTTTTCCAGTTTCTTCTGCTAAGTCTCTAAAAACGATAGAATTTGAGTTCAATTCGTCAAAATACCTACAAAATTGCACACTGTAACTACTGTTGTTGCCCGTTTTGCCAAGAAATCCCACCAACATCGTCTCCCCATGTAAATTCCGCCCACTGAGCTAAATGCAAACCAATTTCACTGCGTAAAATTCCCGCAGAAAAGTCCACTGAGTTGTGGTTTTGCCTATTTTTCCCACATAAATCCGAATTAAAGTTTCAAAATCACAGACAGTTGAATAATGGAGGCTCCAGTGGCCCTGAATGTTACTCCTCTCAATGCACCCCACAAGGAATTAGAGTGGCTGCCCTTAGCTGATAGGGATTTTCAAATCCAGGACTTAGTTGGTGACAGAAACCATCTCCAAGCATTCTGTGAACTCAGGAATAGTTACCAAAGAAAAATTGATTTTTATGGGATATGGGAATCAAATTTACCCATGTACTACCTCCCCTCTGTCAATGTTTTCCCTGAGATAATTCACCTCTACTGTGAAAACTATGACCCAACCCAAAGGGCAGTCAAAACTCCATCTAGAACTACCCTCTTTCATATAACTCCTGAATCCATAAACCAAATGCTAAACTTCAAACCAACTCAGCTTCTGTTTCCTCTTACTATGAAATTCTTGCTTGATGAAGGTCCCAAACTCCCCAGCTCAGAGATAGCTCGAATTTCCCAAGTATTTATGAAACCAAATTGTCAGCCTACAGAGCCACCTCCTTTTCACTATGCATGGTTCAATGAAGTGGGTAAATTACTTGTTGATATGATATCTTATCTTCTAGGGTTCAAGACAAGTGAATATGTTGATGAGACTGTGTTAGTTTTATTGTCCATATTCACTCCAGGGCAGCCCCCTACTATCAAGTACAACTATGCTAAATTCATTGCCAACAAGATCCATGCCCATCTCTTGAATCTAGACAGGGAGGGAGTCTTCAAGTACTCATCCTACATCTATCATCTGTTCCTGTATTATCAGCCAGACAGTTTCCAATTTCCCATTAGAAAATTGGATTCTAAAGGAGAAAAGAGGTCTGTGATTTTTTGGACCTCAGTCTTTCATAAAGTCCACAACTCTCCTTACTCTTACTGTGATTTTATTGACATGTTCATATATCCAGTCTCTTCTCTACTAATGAGAACTCCTCCTCCTAGACTGTCTTATGATATGCAGAAAATATTACAGCTCTCGAAAAGATACAAAATAGGTGACTGGTACTTATACCAGAATCACACTGAGATCAGGATATATGGCTGTGAGTTGTGCCCCTACAAGCTACCAAAATATGTGCCAATGAGACTGTTTGCCTTGGAATATTTCAGACAATTTATCAATTCATATTTAACTCATTTTCATAGCACCAAGAAAAAGGCTCAGTTGAAATTGAGAGACCAGTTAGGCCCCTATGTCATGAACAAAAAAGAAGGATGGCAAGATGCTGATCAGATATTCGGTGAAAAAATTAGATTAAAATGAAGCTTTTGGTGGGTACCCTATGACCCAAATGGCTTTTTCAACGCAAGAAAAATAAAATATAGGCTGTCAGCCTATGAACATTGCAAGATCCCTGAAATAGAACAATCTTCCAACCGAGATGAGTGGGTAGAAGGCACACTAATTGAACAGCTCACTGAGGAAGAGAAAATGGAACAAACTGTGAAAAATCTTGAAAAGACTCTTGACCTAGATTGTTTTGAACAGGTGTCATTCAAAGTGCCACAACAAACTAGGGTAAGCACATCATCTGTTGGAACTTCACAGCAACCGGCCCAGGAAATCACTACACCAACTGCTAGAACATCAAAGGGAAAAGAGTTGTTGGACTCAGAGCAGCACATGATGATAGATCCACCAAAAACATCAAAGGAACAGGCTCAAGGGCGAGCCCCTTCACTACAGACAAAAGTGACTGAAGTACCAGCATTACAGACTCCTACCAATGAGGAAAGAAGATGAAAAGGGACAGAGAAGAGACCACACCTACAAGTGGATCAGCGGAGCAGCCAAAGGCCAAAAGGCAAAGAGTAGATCCTCTACCTGAAGAGGAAATTGTTGAAGAAATCATAGAGAGTCCAAGAGAGGAGAGGGCAACCAGCCAATAGACATCCACCAGCTCTCATAGGCAGGAAATGGAGAGGCAACATAGTATGGAAGTTTCCTCCTCAAGGCCGCAAAGTAAGTAACGTTTCATGGACATTAAGGGCCAGAATGAGCCATTGAGACTACATCTTTATGACCAATTTCTCAAAATGACACCCTCCAAACAACAAAGACTAATGGCTGCATATGACATTAAGGAGGAAAAAATGATCTTAAGTCATTTTAGACCTGAAGTTCTGCAACCACAGTCAATAGCTGACTATATAAGAACAAATCTAGAGGTCCTTGCCAAAGACATACACCCAATGGACTAGATGGAGCTGCACAAATAGACGAGTGAAATGGTTTACTCTACATTGGCAGATAAGGCAATGTTGGCCCACAAATTGCAGGATTCATTAAGAAATACATCTGCCCAATTGGATTTGGAAAAAATATCTTCTTTAGCAAAAGACAACAGAATAAAGACCTTAGAAGAAATTATTATTGAGCTGAGACATGATCCCAAGGATGCCAAGGGAATCAAAGCACTGATAAAGAAAAAAGAAGAATATATTGCTGCACTTAGGAAGCAATTGAAGCTACCTGTTACTATGCACCCACAAACTATAGAACTTGCACAAGAAAAGGTAGAAGAAGACATGATGGATTTGCTGATAAAAATGAATCAAAGGCTAACTAAAACAAAGCAAGAATTGGAGAGAGCATTACAAGCCAAGCAGGGAGAGTCAACCTCCCAGCCACTTGAAATGGCTCCAACAGTTGCCACTGCCCCTCCCACAGTTGCAGCAGCAATCCCTCCCACTATCCCAGCATCAACTACAGGTACCTCAGCTTCAGCAACAGCAACAACAACAGCCCCAGATATCAGCATGGGAATGGAAGAGATGATGAAGGAAATAAAGGAGTTAGAACTCCAAATGGCAGAGCTAAAAGAAGCCAAAGAAAAACTGGCCAAGTTAGAGGTAAGCTATGATAAATCTAAAATAACTGTGGTAGAAAAAACAAGAGAGGTAAAGGCCTTGGAACATAAGGTAAAATCCTTGGAGAAAGATCTTTATCTTCATAAACCTCTATCAGAAATCAAAACAATTTTGTGGACTAAGATTGGCTAGTCCATCACTGATCAATGGAGATCAATACAGACTATCTATGAGAAAATTGAATTGATAGAAATAGCCCAAGTAGAGATTCAAAAGGCCAGAGCATCATTGGAAACATGCCCGAACAGGACAATAGACTAATTCATTTTTTGAATACTCATACCAAAGAACAACTAGCAGATCTAGATATCAGGGAAAGAACAGGTACCATTTTGACAGTTAAAAAGGTGCTAACCATGAGGAATTTTATACAAAATCTGGAAAGAAAATGCCAAGAAATGCAGATGGAAATAAATGCTTTTACAGAAAAGTTTACAGTCTTGCAGCAAAATGGTCTACCCAGTTTGTTAACCAGCAATCAGAGACTGTTGACACATGAACAATATGCTCACAGGGTGAATACATATGTTGCCAATCAGATGACAACATCATCAAGCACTTCAGAAGACATAGTACCTCCCTCTGGACAGAGCTTATATGACAAATTGGAAAATTTGTTCTATATTGAGCATGAAATAACACATCCTTTTTAAGTCTAGCCCAATTTCTACTGGTATACTGAAGCTGATAAAATATTGATAAAGCTACGGAGGCACCAGTTTCCCACAGACCAATGGTGGCAGATCATGTTAGAGGTTTTACCAAGGTAGTTTTAGTTCTCTTTTTCATCATCTACATTCAATAAAATTCAATGCACGTGCCACATATCATAAAAAATGAAAACAACAGGGGAAGGAAGTCATGCCAAAATGCATTAAAGCGGAATCAGGCACAGATGAAAGGGCCAGGGCAGCAACTCAGCATAACTAATAAAATAAAGACTATCAGTCGACTCATTGGGTGTAAAAGTCAAATGTATCTGATCAATTAAAGCGGCCAGCACAGCAGTAATTACTTATGCATTCATTTTTCCCTGTTTCCAATGGCATTTATTTCCCTGTAAAAGTAGATGGATGAAGTTATTGCGGGATATTTTTCCACAAGATATTTTGTAACTCTTTTTTTTTGTATAAATACCTCCCCGTGAGATGTATTCAGGGTTGGTGATATCTCTTCTAGACTGCGCTGTAACTTTGAGGAATTTTAATGCAAAGGCTATTGAAGTTCACTGTTGCTGCACCGTCTGAATGTGGATTTGATGCTCTTGGTCATGCTACAGGATTCTTGTGTCTTTATATGGATCAATAAGTTTTCCTAACCTGTGTTTTGTATTTTCTGTGTCTGCAAACTTCACATATGTTTTCATAATCTTAGTAATGGAGAAAAAGAATAGCCCATAATGTGTTTAAATACACTCTATGCTCAATCTCTATTATTACTTATGTTTTCTGCAGAGTTAGCATAAACATGAATTCTTAGCTGCTCCTGTTTCCACTAATTCTTTCACTTTGAATATTAACAAGGAATTCTTTACTGCTCCTTGATAATACTCATGCATTTTCCCTTTGCCAACATGATGAAGGATTCTTAACTTCCCTTCACCCACTAGCTTTCATTCCATATATTTCCAGATTGTAAAATTGTTCCGAGATTGATTATCTTGCTCTGTAGTATTAACTTTTACCAAAGAAAACACACTCAACAGTTCATCCTCATAGACTCCATCTACACAATGGAATAAATTGTTTAGACGTGCATCCCAATTTTGTCTAAGATCACCATCCAAATTTAAAACAAAACCATGTACATCATAACTAGCCTAAAATACCTAAAAAAAAAGCTAAACTTTAAAGAGAGAGAACTCTCTAGATGCAGATTGGCTAGAATCTGTGTCTAAAAGATTGGTCTGTGGTTACCTCGACCGTATCCCCTCCTTAGAATCTTCCTAGGGGACAACCTGAGTGATAACAGTGAGTATTCCACCTGTTCCATCAAGACAGGAGGAAAATCCTCCAGTTCTTGTAACTCAAGGGGTTAATTCTCCCGTTTCTATGGTACCCCCTCCAAGTAGTCTAGTCACTTCCTTCGATTGGAATCGACTGGAAGGATTCCACTTTCCTTCTTATGTGCCTTTCCAGATCATAGTACAAGTTTGTAAAATGATTGTATTTGGCACTATTATAGATGAAGGTGCATTAGTGAGTATCCTTTCCTCAACTGCTTGGCAAGTTCTTGGTTCGCCACCACTTGTGCCTGTTACAAAGAATCTGTTGGGTTTTAACAGAGGAACTAGTCGACCGTTAGGGATCCTTCCTCAGTTACCTATTACTTTGGGAGGGAAAACCATTTATCTAAACATGATAGTAGTCCTAGGCCCTTTAGATTACAATTTACTTCTTGGGCATGACTATGTGATCCAGGTGGATATTGGGGGCCACCTGCCAAGTCCATCTGGACCCCCATCATTGTCTCTCTTCAACATTTTCAGTTTCCTTAATTATAGCACAACTTACTATTTTTAGCAGTTTTTCGGGTCCTGAACTTCCGGAGCCGTTTTGAGGCCCTAAAC